>MJUU01024458.1:58066-77175 GCA_002080025.1 Modiolus philippinarum
CTCCTATTACACCCTGAACTATCTTTTTGTTTACAGCTTCACCGACTGATGATGGTTTTACTTGTTTTAGGTCAGACATCATCTTCTTGTCACATTTTTGTTTGTCGATCTGCGCATCATAACAAAGATCATGACTCCTACAGACCCTATCTAATTTGTTCTTGGTGGGTAAGTCTAGTGAATTATAAGGTACACAGTAATTCGTTCCTGGGAGATTAATTCCGCCCTTCGGCACTATAGGTTTGATGGCCTTGTGTATGTCAAGTTTACCGCCTGCCGCGGCGCGTATAAACTTGGTCTTCGTGATTTTGCAGCTGGCACACGTGCTGTATTCTATAAACTTACCCTTGGATAATTGTACGACCCTTGGAGAAAGAGACTCTGTGACTGTTTTTTCTTTTACGCAGTAGCTCATTTTTTGAAGTACTCTTTTAATAGTATTTCATTTTTTATTGCGTCCGTCGCACTGCCGCGGGCACTAAGGTCTTTGTACATTACATCGTAGATGTCTTTCTCTTGTGCTTCTCGTAGAAAGAATAGACAGAAGTAGCCACATAGAACACTTAGTTTGTGTTGGTACTGAACTGTGTTACGTCTGTATTTACCCTTTATATAGTCAATAAATTCTTGTGGTGGTGGAAGACCATAACTATCAAAGTAAATATTTCTTTTGTCACGGAAGTCCCAACACACCCAATGAGTACCGGCACCACTTTTATCGTCCAAATTAAGGACGCCGCACTCATTCTTGTTTCGTTTTAGTGGTAGATTGTCCCTGCTGTAGACTCCTCTAAAAGAGGTAATACGTAGATTATGGCTTTCCATATTATTTGATTTTAATGCTGCTGATGAGAGGTTACTCCTTGAAACACGTGTACAGCATAACTAAATTTACTGTTTTATGCAATTTCGGTATTTTTTGTAATTTATCGACCCAGTCTAAAATATCAAAGTTAGTTAGCGGATCAAGCGTCTGCCGTAGGCACTTTTTTTTGGATGACGTAGGGTCTGCGTACGCTGTCTACTTGTAGTCCTTTGCCCGGGCGTTCGACTTGTAGTCCTTTACCCATTAGGCCGGCCAGCAATGGCACTGCTAAACTGGCTAACATACCAAGGAATCCACCGGTCTGTTGTCTTTTTGTGATTCTAAGACCAGTTCCTGTTTTTTGTTTGAGTGCTGTTTCTAATTGCTCTTTCTGTGTTTTTGTTAGGTGGTCAACGTAGGGTTTACGTAATATGTGTTAATTTTGTTGTGTGGTACGTCTGCTGTTAAACCAGAGCCAAGCAACCTTTTCACCCCGGTTTCAGCTAGAGCAGAGGCCGCTCCGATGCCAAGGGCAGGTAACAGTTTGGATGCCACTGTCTTTATGACCGGAAGTGCAAGTTTAGCAATTGCTCCAAGAAAACCTCCGTTTTGTGACTGCTTCGACATTTGTGTCTTGCTAATTGTTAGGTCTGTACCAGTACCAGAGTCCTTTGCTTTCTGTATTTTATTTATTTGTGTTTGTGTTAGCGCTAGCGGCATATCACCTGTTAATTGGTTGTTTGTTAATCTAAATGTTAGACAAGATGTGTTTTTGTATGCTTTAGCTACATTCATTCTCTGACCTTCGGAAGAACCAAGACTATAGATAACGTATTTACTACCTGCGGTACTCATTTTCATTAAGTCTAGATAATTATTATGTCGTTTCCGACCGTGTCTAAAATTATATCTTCTTCGTTCAGTACAAGGGCAAAGATCCTATAAGCAGCGGCTGGAGCCTGATTCAGTCTGTAATGTAACGTCAAAGATGTATTGTCCATACTCACCGATTCGTCTACGTAAGTCAAATCAAAATAGATTAATCCATACAAGGAGCCGAAGTTGCTAAGGGTAAGCATATTCCCGGTGTCATAGTCGTTGCTTGCGTTAGGTTTAAAATTACAGGCATCTCTGAAGATTCTGCTGATTTGATTCGAACTATATCCTGTTTCCGGGTAAAAGATACCAGAACCAACCTCTAATCTAGCTGTTAGAAGGGTACAATTTTCGTCATCTACGTTTAATTTGAATGTATCAAGTAACAGAGGATTTTGTTCTTGATCAACATCCTTTCCGTTTCTTTGTAAAAACACAATTACGTGTTTCGGGTGTTTTATTCCTGTTGTAATACGAAACGACCCTTCAACAGATTGACTCGAGATATTAGTGTGAATGGATTCTCTTAAGTATGTCCATCGTCTTGGTTTCATGTAATTTTGTAACACACCCGTTAAACCAACAGAATTTAATTTTAGTCTAGGAATCCAAAGTTCAAAATGTGTAATTACAACTCTTCCATCATCAGCGCCATCAGCCTTGTATAATAAATAATTGTCGTCGTTTATTTTTATCGTTATTCCCATCTGTGCCGGGGGTAAAAGATTTTGTTCCAACGAGGCAAAGAAAGAAAATTTATTCAACGGTATTGCTGCTTTTACTTCTGCTCGTGCGTTAGTTAACGTTGTCCTCGCCTTAAACCCCGTATTAGCATCAACAGCCTCTGCATTATTATCCGGGTAAATAAAGCTGTTTTTGCCTAAGCTGTTAACAAATCCGTCTGAAAGCGTAAGCAATGATTTGACGTGATTTGCTAGAGATAAATTATTACAGTCGTAAACTGTTTTTCCGTTTTGGTGGACTGTCATTTGACTAAGAAAATTTGTTACATCTGAAATAACAGATACTGTGTCGTTGTTCGGTGCTGCTCCGTCTATCCGTTTATCTACTTTAAACTTAATTAAAAAATACCCATTGTACCAGTGATAAAACGGAGCCCTATCATTTATACTAAATTTGTAATCCGTTTTTGTTTGTTGTTGACCATTTGGTGGAGACACTATAGGAGTATCTAGTAAAAAGTTACAATACTCATATCTATCACAGAACTGTGTTCCTCTAAACATTTTTTATTACTGGATTATTATTTTTCTTTCTTATATAAAAATGATAGAGTTTATAAGCAGTGTCTTTAACAGGTTAAACAAGAGTCTTGAGCGTTGGAAAAAGAGTAAAACCTATAAGATTTTTGTTTTACTTATGAGATGTTTAAACCGCAAGCAACGTAAAAAATATGAGTGAATTAAGACCTCATTAAAAATCTAGCTCGTTTTACCCGTCTCAACTGTAGTGAATAACAAATCTTACATGTTTGTTTTTTTTTCTATAGTCCCGTAGGTAGTAGTTAATATGGGAAAAAATCTGCGGTTTCAAAAAACGTTTTCGTTGAAACCGCAGATTTTTCCCCATAGTTAACTACTCATGTAGTGACTGATTGATTGATCAGAGCCTAGAATCTTTTAGACTGATTAATAAATTTTCGAACTTTTTGAAAAATGATGGAATTCTGTTGATCACTGTAATTATCATTACCAAAAAGTAATACTTCAATACAAAAGTCGTTTTCATTTAGATCAGAAGAAAGAGTAATTCTTTGATTTATATACAATGGACATTCGATAAAGTAATGGAACGCATCCTCATAGGGACATCCACAGGCACATCGCGGGTCATTTACAACATTGATTCTCTTAAGGTCTGCGTTAAGCGAACTGCATTGATATCTCAGACGTGTATGCAAGATATTTAATTTACGAGGACCAACGCCGTAATATTGGGGAGCTTTTAAACAATTGGATTTGATTCTAGATTTAAACATTGATAAAGTTGGAGAATGTTTCACCGTCAAGTCTAAATCATTCCACAGACGCACAGTAGAAGGAACAAAAGATTTGTTATAATTCTGTAATCTACAAAATGGAACTGCATAGTTTTCACTATTACGAAGAGCATATTCACTAATATTGGATGTTTGCTCTGGAAGACAATTAATTAAATAGTCAGGACATAAACCATTGTGCATTTTATAGAACACTGTAAGTTTTCTGATTTTTCTCCTGTTTATAAGCGAATCCCAACCCGTTTCAAAATATAAATATTCTTTACTTGTATATTTGGTTAATCCCGTTACTATCCGGGCTGCTTCTAATTGAATTTTCTAAAGTTTGTCAATATCATTCATAGTACATCCATCCCATACCTCGCATGCATATTCCATCACGGGTCGTATAAAAGTTAGGTATATTTTAGAAAGAACATTTTTCGATAATGTAAATTTAAGTTTTCTTAGGACAGCAATTTGCTTGAGTGCTGATTTTGCAATATTTTCAATGTGACACGACCAATTGCCATCAGAGGAAAATGTTAAACTTTAATGTTTATGGTTACGTACAATTTCAACATTTTCATTATCAAAAGTTATTTCTAGTCTAGGTACTGTTACATTAGATATAACAAGAACCTTTGTCTTCTTGGGATTAAAGTCCACCAACCATTGTTTTGACCACAGATGTAAATTTCTCAAATCGTCGTTAATTTCTGATTCTAGGAGAGTAAAATCGTTTTCCGAATATGACGACGAAGTGTCATCGGCAAAGAGTCTGGCTAGATTTGTCAGACTGTCAGTTATATCATTAATATACAAAAGAAACAAAAGAGGACTAAGGACGGATCCTTGTGGTACACCAGCGTTAACAGATCTTAGGCCAGAAGACTCATTATTAACAAAGACAGCTTGTTGTCTATCAGTAATATAATCACATAACCACCTTAATAAATTTCCAGAAAATCCATATGCTTTTAGCTTTTTTATGAGACCCTTATGCCAAACCCGAACAAAAGCTTTAGAGATATCGCAAAATACCAAAATGTTCGAATGTTTGTTTTAAAGATTCTGACAAACGCTATGATATATTTCAATTAGTTGGAAAACAGTAGAATGGCCTTTAAGGAAGCCAGACTGATAATTATACAAAAGTGAATTTTCAATAATGTAATTATATATATACTTATATACACAACGTTCCATTACTTTACCAACACAGCTTAATAATGAAATGGGTGTATAATTTGATGGGTTACTTTTGTCATCTTTCTTTTACACAGGCATTATACGAGCAATTTTCCAAGTTGAAGGAAATTCACATTGCTGTAAACAGTAATTAAATAGATAAGTTAAAGGTTTACATACAGATTCCGAACTTCCTTTCAACATTTGGTGACTAATGTTGTCGTTACCACATGCTTTGCCGGACTGTAAATTTTGAAGTATATGTTTTACATCTTGTTCATTAATAATTATATCTGACAACACTGAATCCGTTCTTTGGTTTATATCTTGTGGAACAAGGTTTTCATCATTAAGAGATGATATGGACCAGAAGTACTGATTTAACAAAGTAGCCTTTTCATTATCATTATAATGTAAAGTTTGAGAATAAACATCATGAAGTGGTGGTATTGAGTAATGTGTTCCAGAGCCTTTCATTAATCTTTTGATAAGTCGCCTATATGATTTAGGGTCATTTTTTGAAAAAGAGTCAACAATTTCATTTGCACTAAGAAAAGTTGTTCTCGGGCATACTTGACCATATTATTTACTTTGTTTCTTTGTGCTCTATAGCGATTAACATTTATTTCCGTAGGATTTCGTCTAGTCATTTTATGAAGTCTATCTCGAAGACGAATTTGCTTTTTAATTTCTGAATTAAACCATGGTTTGTCAAATGAACGAACCCGTATATTTCTGGAAGGAATATTATCAGTAATAATTTGTAAAAATTTATTAGTAAATGATGTAGCCATATCTGTTACATCGTTTGACTCTTGTAAAAAGGGCTTCCATTGAAAAGAATTAATATCTTCGTTTATCTTTAAATAATCGACTTGTTTATAATTCCAAACTTTCCGCATAATCGACTTTCTAAAGGGTTGGAGCATTCTTATGTTTATACTTGGAGCATTATGGTCACTGATGCTTCTGTCTATATTAATAACCTCTGCATCAATAACGATGTCTAAATTTGATACAAGGACAGGATCAAGTAAGGTATTGAATCGGGTAGATGAGTCAATAACATTACTAAGACTATATGTTGATAATATTTCTGTCAAGCTATTTTCGTTGGGGTTTAACAAATCAATATTAAGATCCCCGACAACAAAAATATTTTCAGTGTAATTGAGGGCTTGCTCTATGGAATAAGAAAATTTATCCCAAAAGGAGGCATTGGTACCAGGTGGTCTATATACCACACACAATAATATTTTTAAATTTGGTATCAAAACTTCTACCCACATGATCTCAATATCATCAATATTTAAATCAGGTCTTTGTTTGACACTCATGTATTGAGATATATAAACAGTAACGCCCCCACCATAACAATTTCTATCCTTTCTGAAAATATCATCTGAAAAACCATCTATGCTGATATCATTGTTAGACACGTTTTCGTCCAGGTGAGTTTCGGTTATGCATAGGATCGAATAGTCAGTAACAATATCTTCAATATAGGCTATTTTGTTACGAACGCTTCTGGCATTTAAATGAAAAATTGATAATTCATTTTCATTTGGACTAGGATTTGGGTGAACATCATTGTCTACCAAAAGGAGTATCAATAAAATAAATAAAAACTGGATATTCGATGTTAAAGAAACATGACAAATGGCAACACCTTTGTACATGTTTACTATTAAACGGACAAAAAGTATTTTTATTAAATGAAATAACCGAAATCGGATAAATACACACCGTTTCTTCATCAAATTTGAATAAGTTCGACCATAAAAGATTCCTATCAACATGCTATATGATTCCAAACCATTACCCATTATCAAAAATTATTCTTTTCAAACTTTTACTTTGTCGATAGGTCATGGTCAGGCTCTGATCAGTGAAATACAATAAAATGAATTTATGCTGAAGGAGACAAGACATCAACATGTTACAAACTATGTTGACCAATAAGTGCACTTAAAGATTATATGTTGAAACTAGATAGTTCCACTTCCTTTACATAATGGACTGCATTGCTGTATATTTCGACTCAAAATTTTGCATGAGTATGTAAAAATACCATACACTTCTAAATTCTAAATTATTTATTAAGAAATCGTATACTTTAGAGGAAAAACTGCTTTTTCAAGATCTCTATTATTGGGCGATGGACATTTGCGCAAATTTACCTGAAAAACAGAAGGACATTTGCGCAAATGAAAAGTGGACGGTTGCGCAAAGGAAATGTGGACGTTTGCGCAAATGAGTTTAGTTACCTGTTGTTAGTTAAAATCTTGTTAGTTCAAATTACCTTTATAAAGCAAATATTGAAATATATACAAAAAGATTTGTTTTTTTTTAAACTAGTTTTGAGCAATAGACTGCCAGCTCCATCAAAATACGATGCTTCATTGATCAGGCTGTAATTCCTAGAATTGAAAAGGAAAAAGTTAACGGTCTTTTGGAAACCTGTCGCAAATACACCAATGAGGAAATATTACGACTGCGCCTCATAATTGTCACCATAGGTCACATATGCAAAGCTAGAAGAAACTTTTAAATAGATTTTTAAATAGTTATATGCTAGTTTTACGTTTTAAAATTGGTGCCTTATATTTTAGAGACTAAATCAATATTTACGAACTACAAACTACATACTGCTCAGAATCTTACTTCAGCCTCCCAGTGGTGAGCAGGGGCAACGGAAAAAGTCCGGGTAACGCCTACCGAAGAGGACATGTAAATAAAAAATATACTGAATAAAGATTTTCGCAATTGGGTTAAATTATTAAAACAGAAGTCAGTTAATGTTACTTTGCACAAATGTCCACTTTTCGTTTGCGCAAATGTCCTCTTTTTGTTTGCGCAAATGTCCTCATTTTTGCGCAAATGTCCTACCTTTTTGCGCAAATGTCCATCGCCGCTATTATTTACCGCGCGCGATTGTCACCGAGAATGGAATTTTCCTGCATGTTCGCCCTCGAAATAGAACAATCCAACACTTAGAATTTTTAACCCGTCTTATAGCAAACAAGGAAAATTCCCATGTAAACAGCGGTTTTTCATATTTTTAATCGTAACAGTGTCATTTTTCAGTTATGTATGGTCATTCCTGACCTACATGCAAAACTTTAGAGAAATTGGTTTTCAAATAAAGGAGAAATTGTAAAATTTTCATTATCTATAGGAAGTGAAACATACTTAAAAAATATATAGTACGTTTCTGTAAAATGTGTAAAAATCTTGAACTAGAGGTAAAAACAGCTTATTTTTCTCTGTCCGTACTATTAAGCACAAAGAAAAGTATTCTAAGCCAAAATATATGCTTTCCTTAATTTTTACCAAGCAATCCATAATACTGACAAAACTTGAAAGACATTAATGAAAACTAACAGTAGAAGACTAATAGGATCTTGGATAAGGTCAGATTAAAGATCGAGATATCTTACACATGTGAAAGAAATTTCGTCTTTTCTCGAGTGGAGCGTAGCAAAACGAGAGGAAAAGACGTAGAATTTCTTACACGAGTGAACATTATCGTCGTTTCAAACTGTATCCTACAATTTTTCTGAAAAATTGATATTATGTTGCCGAAGAAATTTCTGTTTTATTGATATGTATATGTTATCTGGATTTTGACATATGTATATCGTAAAATATCATCCCGTGAGCCAGAATATGAAGCAAAGGGGCGAGTGAGCGTAGCGAACGAGCCCCAAGCTTCATATTCTGGCGAGCGGGATGATATTTCACAATATTCCAGCTTTCAAAATTCAGATAACTTGTTTAGCNGGAAATGAGGTTCATTCCCTTTTTCACAAAATGAGAAATGTTTTGTAGTTATTTTATGGATGCACATTATTTTTTGTCGGCTAACGTTATTTAATTTAGAAATGTTTTGATCGAACCGAAATAAAGTCGTTTTTTCATTGCAGAACCTCTCCATTGTTTACATTTATCTTCCACTTCCTAGGCACTTTTATGACGTCACAATGTAAACAAAATGGTGGCTCTGCTGAAGTTATCAGTGACCTAGTTTCCGTAATTTTTCGAACGCCTCGTTTATATTTTTTGTGCATTGGTGACAGTAATTTGTTTGCAAAATTGAAAAAAGAAAATGTAATAGATTCTCTATCAAATTAAGATTTATTTCTTGCGAAACGGATAAAAAGGATATTGCTTGTCAAACGTTGGGAGAACTTCCTCGATAACTCCAGGTCAACCTCCTGATAAGTTCGGGTCAACCGGATACGGCTTTTGCGGTAGTGCTCTACAAGTTGAGATAGGCGCAGGGAAAGACGATAAAATTTTTTATAGGGTCACCGAGTTCGTTTTCGTGGTATAGATCGCTGAACAGATTTTCATCTTTCAAATCACGCCTAAAATCATAACTTGTATCGACGACGTCGCTATTTTGACGGTGGGTTTTGTCGAAAAAATCCATTCTTAGCGGGCCTATTCTATTTTCAACTATTTATACCGGCGAAATTAATTCGGTGACCCTATATATAATTTACACCATTAAAATGGGAATTTCATTGTTTAAAACATATCCTTTTGCAGAAAAATTGTAGGATACGTTTTCATAAACGCGCAATTTAAAGACTTTTCATATATTGTTTTTCTGTACGTTTTTCATGGATTCCATATGAAAACGACATAACTGATAGCTTTTTCAATCGGTCATATTTCAAACATAAAAATAGCTAAACCGATTTTATTTCACCTTTTAATTCAGCTTCTTTTGATGCACTTGCATGTAAAATTTTATCGAAATCCGGAAATTTTGCTATTTACGTACCTATTACCTTAAAAGCGAAAAGAAACGTATTTTGAACAACGTTGTCGCCATGTGAGTATTCTTTACATTTTGACGTCAGTTAAGTCATGGTTACGATTGTTGTATCACCAAAATCAACACGTCTGGTTGGTCATTTACCGGTGTGATACAGTGCTTTTTGTCCGAAATTTGCTTTTTGTCCGATTTTGCTTTTTGTCCGACAATTTTGCTTAATGTCCGAAACTTTTGCGTTTAGTCCGACACTTTTTGTCCGATTTGCTTTTTCTCTGTCGCTTTTTGTCCGATTTTGCTTTTTGTCCGACAATTTTGCTTAAGGGCATACGACACAGTTTCGATCTACATTGAAAAACTTGTGAAAATTTGAGTATTGCACAATTTTGATACGTACTTTCCGAATATGCAAAAATATATATACCTTATCGGACTAATTTTCAAGATATAAAGCGTCGAAATTCGGTAAAATTGAGTAAAAATTGAAATTACTGCAACATTTTGGGCTAAATTCAAATCGGTATATCTTTTTTATTTTTATAGATAGTCAAGTAATTTTTTCTGCAAGTTAATCTTGCAGACTTAAACTATGACATGAGATCAAAATTATTTCATTTCTTTCTATATATATCTTATTTTTTGTCGCTTATTTCAACTTTTAAATTCTAAAACCTGAAAATTCGTATGTTTTGAAACCCTTTTATCATGGTTCCCACATTGATTTTCCCCTGAATTTCATATATGTTGTAGGGCTTGTATCAAGGAATTCAGATGTGAAATAAAAAATAGGGGTTAACGTGCGTTTTTTTCGAGATATAGCATAAAAACCTCCCAAAAATCACATTTTACGTCAATTTCCGCGGGAAAGCATCAATGACGTTATTCCGTATCTTTCAACGCAGCTGCTAAAGTTAGAAACGTCAAGGATAAATAATCGGTCAGATTTCTTTTGTGTATATGTACCTGTAACCAAGGCAGTGCTCGATTATCCTGTGCAGGACATGTTCTGTTCTATGGAACATGGATAATCGAGTAGCATAAAACAGGAACAGAACATTCAATATGGAAGTCAAAATCAACATTACCTTGATTTTTTCTATAACAACCCCGGCCTCATTGGAAAATTGAAGAATTTATACATTATACGTAGTTAAATTGATTCTACCTTCAAGTTTTCAGAAAAAAAATACTGGAAACACAGTTTACTTTCTTCTGCGAGCATGGAATATATAAAAAAAAACATTATCACTTATAAAATTGTGAAAATGCATTTTTTAACTGATTTCTTTTGATCTTTATTGATTTTTAAATTAAATTCAACCAGCGAAACCGACAGGCGTACATACATTTCCATTTGTGTTTTAGATCGGCAAGCGTATTTGATTATGACCTTGTGTATATCACTTTCCGATGAATCTAACATCAATGATTGTTGAAGTTTAACTTCGTATATGATCAACTTCGTATAAAAGAATTTTTAACGTTTTTGTCGTTACAATAAACTAGTTCATCAAACAATTTTTTCTCTGTGACTCGTTCGTCAATTGGCACAGTCGTAACATGTTCTGCACATCTGTTCTGACCCACTCGATTACTGTTCAGAGTGTTCGGAGTATTCAGAAGCTATAATCGAGCACCAACCAATTAAAAATAAAAATAGGGAAAAAAATTCATTAAAAATCTAGTAATTAATATACCTAATTTTAAATTAGGTCTATTTGAAGGACCATGTCATACATATTAGTGGTGAATTTTACATGTAGATCTGTCAACGAATAAAAAAGTTGTCCATTTCACTTAAGGGTAAAATGATGTCTGTTTTCTGTGTTTCTATATTGGGAGTGACAAAATCTATTTCAACAGCCAACATGTGCTCTATGTTTATAAACAATAAGTCAGCTGACTACTGGTTACATGTATGTAAAACTTTATTTACCAAATTTGGAAGTCATGTGTCTTCAACATAATTCATCACCTATTCAGGTAAAAATCAATACCATGATGAAAGTTGTATAAGAATGTCACTATGTATTGAAGATATATTAAAGTACATGTAAACTTTAAAGGACAGTATGAAAATATACATGAAGCAAGAAAACCATGGCCATTTGTAAATGTTACCTTAAATATAAAAGTAAAAAAATACATTAATTTAAATGTTAAAAGAAAAATCCATAATAATTAAAATACAAGTTGATATTTTTTCAGGAAAAATTTATTCATGTAATCATTATTAAATTTGATACCTATTTGTTCTCCAAATTTCCTCTCACCAATCAAGTGAAAACAACAAGATAGCCTTGTCATATTTAGATTCCAAGTGAATAATTGTTTTATAATTAGTTTGTTTTGAAAACAACAATCAAATGTGGATGGTGTTTATGTTTATATGCAAATGCAAAGTTTATATTTAAATTCTTAATACATGTAAATACCGGTAAGTGCCATGTGACAGAATTAGTATAACAATAGCCAGTTAAGGTCAGGTCAAGCTGTTTAGTTCTATGGCACACTCCCATTCTTGTAGTCTTGAAAATTTACTATTGTGACCAATGGACAAAATCCTTATTTTTTGGAGGAAAATGCCATAAATATGTTGTTTAGTTATGTAATTACTACTTTATTAAGAAATGTTTCAATAAAAATGTCTGGATTTTTTCGCTAATTTTTGATTAATTATTTTCCCTATTTTTATAACAACCAAATGGACTATACCAGGATTCATAACTCTGGATCAGCCCCCTGAAAAGAACATTTAGACGAAGCAAAAAAAAAATGGAAATTTGGAAAAAACAACAGAAACAAAATATTTGTGTACGAAAAACTAACACATGCAAAAAAATAAATTAATTAATGAACCGACAAAATGGTTTGGAACCCTTCTAAAGACGGGAAAAAAGCCGATATAGTACACGTTTCTTTGAAATTCTATGACTCTTTGATCCGCAGATGTGTGACGTTTAACCATTGTAACGTCATTTTCGCGGAGAATTCAAACTATGACGTTAGTGTATTGTAGCGTTTTAACACGCTTAGCGACGGTAACTGTGGCGTATGCCCTTAATGTCCGAAACTTTTGCGTTTAGTCCGACGCTTTCTGTCCGATTTGCTTTTTGTCCGACATTTTGCTTAATGTCCGATATTTTTGCGTTTAGTCTGTTATTTATGCAACTGAGAATGACAATTTTGCCTTTTTGTCCGGTTAATACATAAAGCGGGTTCATAATTTTGCATTAAGTCCGTTATTTATGCAACTGAAATGACAATTTTGCCTTTTGTCCGATCAATACGTAAAAGCAATTTTACAAAACCATAGAGACCATACAGGAGGCTATTACGGTGTGGTGAAATGTCATGTTCGGTGTTAACCCGAATAATCCAGTCGTTATGATCGCTTCAAAGAAGAAGAGAATCGGATACGGAGAGGGATTGAATTATTCGAGTTAGTTCGGTGTGCGTTATCACAGTAATGACTTTTGCATTTACAAATATCTCATTCATCTTCCCAAATCAAATTTTATTAATACGCTAATGATGCTGCTCCAGTGGTATGTAAGATAAAGGTAGTCCATAGATTGGGTATTAATTGGTTAATATATAAGATGTTCATTTACAGAAATGAAATTTACATTTTTGTCTGTAAATAAATAAAGAGTTCTGGCAATTTTTTTTAAACTTTTCCGTGTATTAACCGGATCTGTTACGAATAAAAGAACATCATCCGCCGGACATGTTGGAAATAGATCTGCACCAAAAGTATGTACGCGATAAATATCATTGGTGTCAAGCTAATAAATCCACTTGATTCCCTACAAGATCTGGTTTGCATGGGTCCAATGTTAGAATAAGTTCCCTGTTTGCGGCTATATGTCGCATGACGATGCAGACGGGTCTACACCAAAGTAACAAAACTTTGCCAGCAATTACGTTATTGAACAGAAATCGCAAATGTTCTTTGGAACCTGTTGTCTTGTTTTCTCACTGCAATATTATTTTTTTAATGGAAACCATCTCATCAGACATATTCTCATTAGTTGTCATTAGCCACAGCACCAATGATTTATAAATATATTGCCATATAAAATGATTAACATATAAATAGTATTATACAACTATAGTCTGTGTATGAGGTCGATACGATGTTTTATTGACCTGGGAAAAGCATATCGACCGAGGATGAAATCCGAGGTCGATATGCTTTTCCAAGTCGATAAACCATCGTATCTTCATCCTCGGTCGATACGCTTTTCCCAGGTCGATATAACATCGTAACGACCTCATTCACAGACTACAATTGTTATATTATTAATTTACAGGTCATTTTTATCCTTGTCTAAATAATTAAATGCAAGATACAATTAAAATATTTAAAAAATATAATATTTTAAAGTTAAACCACTATAATATAATTACAGTGTGTATAATATATACATGTTATTGATTCCTTAAAAATACATCAAAATGAATAGAGCAACATTCATAGAAACTTGCCATATGCATTACTATTTTTAGTAACATGCGATATAACTTTTTGATATACTGTTTTCTAGTCAATCACTAAAAATACAGTGGGTCATATGATCAGTTCTCCACTAATCAAATTTCTAAAATAATATCGAATTAATAATATTAGGGGATATTTATCTCGTATCTATTTTTGTTCTTGGTAAAAAATAACTGGTAAAATGCCTTTCTTGTTTGTTTGCCTTGTTTTGTTTTGTTACTTTTTTTTTGTTTTTATACAATTATTGACTTTGATATAGGTTGCTACAGGGATTTATCAACCTGAAAAAAGTTATATTCACCGAGCTGAAAGCGAGGTGAATATTGCTTTTTGAGGGTTGATAAATCCCTGTAGCAACCTTTTCAAAGTCAATTATTGTTTTATTATATGATTAGACAGAGACAGAACTAATCAAAGAGAAAATCGAAATTTTTTATGTCTTTTCTTTTTCTCTTTTGTATATTAATAACAAAATACCGAAGTTAACTGTGAATTTAGTAATTTGTTCTGTTTAAAAAGTATTAATAAAATTAATTGAATCTTTAATTAAAAATTTGTAAAATAACAATTACATTCAATAATCAAGTACTACTGCTCTTTCCTAAATTTGTTTAACTATTGAAATCTGGAATTTTTATTTCTATTTTTAGCCTTTTGCAGGGTGATATAACATTCCAGACAACCCGTGAGCTATTTATAGCCTATTGCAGGTTGATATAACATTCCAGACAACCTGTGAGCTATTTTTAGCCCATTTAAGGTTGACATAATACATACTCATTACTTCGTCAGCTGTTTTCAGCCAATCAGAAAGCAGAAAAAATATCATCATATAATAAAGTTTTTTGTTTTTGTTTTTGTTTTTTTTACTTTAATATGAATCCTCGGTGAATATCACTTTTTCCTTGAAATATAGAATAAAACAATAACTGTCTTTTGTTTAGGTAAATGTGTGAGTTACTGACTTTTGAAAAGAAGTTAATAACTCATCACATTTACCACAACAAAAGACAGTTGTGAATATATAAATACACTCACAAGATCGTGCAATATAAAAATTCAACTCGGGACAATATTTCCAAATATTCATGCAATTATAGTGCATAGTAGTGTTCTGATTATCATGCTTATCATGTTTATCTGGTTCTTAAATTGAATTGTGTTTGTACCAGTATAGACTCTTGATCCATTCAACGGCAAACGAGATTTGTATAACATTCAATCAAAAAAAATTTTTGTCGAGAAAATCCCATGCATTCTCTTCGTAATGAGGATTATCGACAAGACACTCTGATTAGCTTTGAGATCTCGTGACCTGAAAATTTTTCACACATACTGATAGTGCCGATGTCTACTGAAATATATGATTACACTTGACCAAACCCTGTGGGTCGGAAGTTTTAAGTTTGATTTTTCTTCCGTAGTGCTACAATGTTTTACCAGCAGACTAGGCTCCATGAGATACCCGGCAGATTAGCGGCCAGCAACCCTTGACCCATCTTTCGAAATCATGTAGTCATTTTCTCTCCTTTTAAGATTGTGGTCATGGTGTTAGTAGTCTGCCTGTATTGGGTTTTATTCGTATGTTTATTATACTGAAGGGAAACTGGACAGATAAAAGGGAGGATTGGGTACCCATAAACCTGTTCAACCCTACCGCTGGCTTTTGCTAGTGCCGGTACAAAGTCCGACTATACCGGGTTCCTATCGTTGTTTACGTTTCTCTTTTGTCTTATTTGTGTTTTTCCTGTGTAGTTCCATGGCAGATTGTGGCATGTAGTTATGATTTTCAGCCATTGTAGATGTTTCCTGTTATCCATTCTATTTCGTTGTCTTTAGTTAAGTCTCATGCAATATTACGCCAAAATCGATCACTGAATTATAGTATAGATACAGTAAGATTTCTTCCATGAGAACTGGCTTTCAATATTTGCATTCCTAACAGTTTCATATTTATTTAAATAACTTAATACCGAAGTTACTGTGAATTTATTTTCTGCATATGCGCATTTCGACAGCTTATGTGCTTCTTATGTGTTCTCTTCAGTGCAGATAAAATCTAAACGTTTGGAAGACCATTAACTCAAAGGTGTTCAAAAACTGATAGAGAACAAATAACCAATATGATCTAAATGTAAAGCCAAAAAAATCTACAAAAGTTTAGATATTGAAAGGTTTTAAATAGAATCGGCTTTTGGGTCAGCACCGAAGTACTGACTACTGGGCTGGTGAATTAAAAAGTTTAAATAAATGAGTTATGTGAAATGTGGTCAATTGATTTCTTATACTAATTAGTGGCTATTAGGAATCTGCAATACCTTACCTTAGAACACTTGTAGCGCAATGAAAGGAATCAGACTACTAAGAACCCAAATTAAACTATCGTACCATATGAGAATAATCCTGGATAGGTTGCAGACCTAACGGATACAATCATTAAATATTGCGACCAAGTTTGAATGCAAATGCTATTTTGGTTTACAAATCTGTGTCTCCATGAGTTCAGTATTTAACTCGGTCATCTTGCACTACATACAGACCTACCCATTTTTTCGAAGGAGTCATCAAAGACCACTGTGCACTGAAGAGACATAAGTTGTCGAAATGCGCATATGCAAAAACTAAATTCACAGCAACTTCGGTATTTAGTTATTTGGTTCTAAATAGCAAAGTAGTTTCACAGGAGCAGATATTTGAATGAATTTTCCAAATGGATCCAATATATCAGCAAACGAAAAACTGGAGAAGGGAGATAATCCAAGACACGGCAATCTTTATTCAACAAAAATTTGACAAAACAATCGAACATCAATGCAACAAAATTAATTACTGGTAGTGTGAACCTCTTTAACTTGGGGAATATGCGGATGCTCCAATATGGTTAGAATCATTTTCTCTACGTGTAGCATCCGTTACATTGCTCATGAAATGTTTGTGTTTCTAGTACGGAAATAAGCTGTAAATCTACTCAAAGATGTCTTTTTTCCTCTATAAAAAGAAACATTGTAGCAGTCTATCAAATCATGGTGACGACCTTCAAACTTCTGTAGTGAAAATTGCAACAGTAATTGAACATAACCTTAGTATATAAGTTTTTAAGATAGTTATCTTTAAATATTTTAAGATAGTTATCTTAAAATATTTTAAGATAGTTATCTTAAAATATCACTGTACAATCTACAGGTACGACAATAAGTGTGTTCTGTCTTGAGGATCATATTTGATTGAAGATGGGATGCATGGTGTTCCCATACTCTCGAAAGAAACGAAATCCAAAAACCTCACAAATTACCGATATTTTGACTGTTTTTACCAGAGTCAGTCATTTTGGTTCTGCATTGTAAATGACGTTGATTTAACGTTGATCAGTCTTTTTAAATACTAATACTAAGTTGTGACTGAAAATATCTTTCAATCATTTGGCTAACACATCTCAATCACTTTCAGTCTTTTCATGTGTTGTAAATTACTAATCTGTGCTGAGAAATCATTTTCAACACTACCTTTGTTGAAAAAGACAGACATGTGTTGTGAATGTCTGTCCAGTGCTAATCAAAGCTGATCAACACCGTTAACTCATAGGCAACACATTTTCGTTTGGGTTTCGGTAGCGAAAACTAAGTTTCTCAGAGGGAAACATAGGTTTCGGAGGAAAACAAATAGGTTTTCCAGGGCTAAACTCAAGTTCCTAACCTCAATGTAGGTTTCTCTTTGATATATGTAAAACTCAGCTTTCTATGGATTTCCGAAGCTAAACCCAAGTTTCCATATAGAAACCTAGGTTTAACTTTTGACCATAGGAAATACATACTTAACCGATATGATTGGTTGAAAAAATTGTGTACACCAAATGCGTGGTGTTTTCACTCGGGTCAAAATAATAAGTCACTTCACCAGCATGCATTGATGACAAGGTACAAGGTTTACTTTAATACCTTTCCGTTTATTTAAACCTTCTCCACAAGTTTCACATGTGAACGATTTAATACCGTTGTTCTTTAGCCATTTTTCCCCATGCCAGTTTTTCCGGGGGGAAGAAAGATTAGCATATGCTAATATTTCCCCCCGGAAAATTAGGCACGTTCTCAAATTTCTCCCTTACTGAACACGGGGGAAAATGAGATCATTGCCATTTTTCCCCTTTCGATTTTAAAGATGCTCAATTTTCCGCCTAATATTAAAACGTCAGCGTCATCATTAATAACATGAGAATCACTTTCTTAATGTTTTGTGGAATCAGTCAGACCCCCACCTCAAATAAGATAGAAATTGACTAAAACGAAAAGAAAAAGTATAATTATACAACATCATAAACAATTTAAGTTTCAACTTGAAGTATACAGACCTAAATCATATTAATTAACTCTGCAAAATTAAGATCTGAGTTGACTGATCAAGGGACTCTCCACTCAGTTCTACATCAGTAGGTTATAAAGTTATGGCACGACTGGTAAAAGTAAGTTGTAAATATGATTAGAAACTGAATCTGATTCTGAAAGGAAGCCACCTAAAGGCAATTGCATTACTGTTTTATCAAAATTGGTAGAGCAGTATAAGCTTTATTATGTCCCCCAAACGAAGTTTGGGAGACATATTGTGTTTGCTCCGTTTCTTAATCTTATTATTATTATTATTTTTCTTCCTCTTTCTTTCTTCCGCTCAATTCTTGTCCAACCATATCTCGGCTACTATTTGACCAAACTCCATGAAACTTCACAGAAATAACTAAATACCGAAGTTACTGTGAATTTAAATTCTGCATATGCGCATTTCGACAACTTATGTCTCTTCAGTGCAGATAAAATCTAAACATTTGGAAGACCATTAAGTCAAATATGTGTAAAAACTGATAGAGAACAAATAACCAATATGATCTAAATGTAAAGCCAAATTCAGCTAAGGACAGAGCTTTGCATGAGGGAGATACTCCTTAGTTTTCAACAAAATTTAC
>MJUU01024458.1:88060-101762 GCA_002080025.1 Modiolus philippinarum
ACGCCGACGCCGACGCCAACGCCGACGCCGACGCCAGCGCCATACCATAATACGACCGCAAAATTTTTGCGGTCGTATAAAAAGTGGATAGGGTGGGAATGAAGGGGTGCATGGGGGTTATTTTAGCCAATCTACTAAAAAATAATTGGTCACTTTCCCCTTTAAAGCTGTGACCTTGTCATTTACAAAGTTAACTCAGAAACAGTAATTCTTGATAAATTATTTGCATGTTGGGATCACTTGATCCTTTCAATTTCAAATAACGTAATGTCAACATTTTGCAAAACTGCAAAGGCAACACTACGCCATTCGCTTCAAATATTATTACCTTTAACACAGAACAGAGTTCCATCCTAGGGTTTGTTCAAGTATTTGTTTCTAATGGAATAAAGATTACATAATAATTGTTATGTTATGCCAATGTTTGTAATAATTCTTAAAAGAGACGATTTGACAACTTCTGGGAACCTTGGGCGTTTTAAAAAATGTATTCATTTACAGCTCTAAGAAATCTTCATTTTTATGCCCCCAGATCGAGGATCGGGGGGCATATTGTTTTTGTCCTGTCTGTCTGTCTGTTTGTCCGAAACTTTAACCTTGGCTATAACTTTTGAACTATATAAGGTAGACTTTTGATACTTGGCAAGTGTATAGGTCTAGTCAAGAGGAACATAAATATGGAAAAAAAATTAGGTCAAAAGTCAAGGTCATAGGGGTCGAAAAGGGGTAAAATTGGGAATCTGGGGGCATATGTAGTGTTTCACAAACACATCTTGTCCATACCTGGAAACCGACAATCATTTCAATCGACTTGACCAGGATCCTGCTGTACGGTTTACTGAGATACCAATATTAAATAGTCCTGATCTTAAAACACCATACAAGAAAAGATAAAGAATTGCTTCAAAGAAGAACGTAATACTGCTATACCATACGGGTGTAACGATAACATCAAGGGAGTTGGCATTTCATATAGTCTAGCATGCGATGATGTTAATGGCATCCTTTTGTTTAAATAGAACTTACAATCGTCCTGATGTAAAAGGGTCCGCCAAATGCAGGCGAAAATGTTTCAAAATCTAATTAGCCTTTAAGAAGAACAACAATAGTAAAAGCGTTGTTCAGTTGCTTAGTTTTGCCATATATTTTCAGAGACGTTGTCTTTTGTGCATTTACTAAATATCCTTTCATTAATAGTCTGTAGTATCATCTGTGATTTGGCTAAATTACTACTGTTTAAACATAATTACATTATACAACCGGAAATTCTTGCATATACTATTTAAAAATATAGGTATTGATGCAATTAATTTTTTAGAAACATTCTAAACTTAAAACAAGTTACATCGGAAAGTTCTGTCTGATTTGTTAAAAATCATTCCCTATTCCCTTATTTCTAACAGTTACTCCAACGTCATTGCTAAATGCGCCTTTAATTACAAAAAGAACATTGCTAGACCTGGACACATTATAATAATTAAAAAAAATCATCTGAAGTGATTTTCCAATTCACCATTTACGTATCAACCATTTGGCAACGTTATTGTCCCAAGTTCAGAGAGCCTTAATGTATCAAATAGAACATTAATTTCAAAATCATAATAAACTGAGTAATTCGCCGGATTCTTAAAGAAGCGTGAATCAAATGTTGATAGCAGCAGCAAACTGTCAGAGTTGGTAAAAGCTATCCTGTCTTTGGTGTTCCGTAAAAAAAAAATTAAATTGAAAAACTGCGTACAGGATAGACTGAAAAAGCCGCAAATCTTTTGGTGCGCAGATACACCACTATGATTGTCTCATAAAAGCAATAGTTGTTGATGACAAGTGAGACAAAACTTCATACAAGATTATCATATGGATAAAGATGAAATCCTGGTGAATCATAAATCATTTATGACGTCATTAAATATTTCTATCGACGGCAAATATGAGGTTTTGCCAAGATTATACTCGACACTCAAACTTCATAAATGTCCGTACAATCAGCGGTACACTGTCGGTTCTTCTAATTGTTCTTAAAAAGAACTGCTCATTACATTTACAAAAGATTTTGTTTCCAGCAAAAATACTGTGATACTGTTACTCATGTTATAGCATCAATCATATGGGGAAAATCATAGTCATTTCTATATTACAATTATATTATTTTATCGGGTGACGCGGCCCATCACAACACTACATCTGCAAAAGGCATTACATTGACTGCACAATACCAAAAGAGGAAATCCTAAATAATCACAAAACAGTATTGTCTTCTTTTTGTATTAATTTAAGTGAAGAAAAACAGCAACCTGCTTGTATCTACTGGGCACGTTAGTTACATACAATCTAAATGCACTAGAGATACATTTCTAGGTCTTCCAATTGCACAACAAAACCCCTTTCTATACTCTTGACTATTATTCACTGCAGTTAAAGATGGCCTGAAGATATACAGTGGTAAAGTATACTCAACAAATGGGATGAATTAGATGTGAATTCTTAAAACTTTAAAGATTTGTAAGAATATCTATCTTTAATTGTTAAGTTTCAAAACATTTTATTTTTTCTGCACTGAATACTACCATCCCACGTGATAAGTTTAAGTCAGTTCGCCGAGATTTATACATAAGTCTTTCAGTATTTAAAAGGATGACAAAAAGATATTCATATTTGATGCTAGATAAAGATGGGGCCTATTTTGTTAAAAATCACACTGGTTCCAACAAAAAGTATAAAAAAGAGGCTGTCATCGCCATGCTGGATTTTTTTATTCAGAACTTATTTGTAGAATTTGAAGGACACGTATTCAGTAGACAATAGGGATAGCTATGGGGACTAATTGTCCGCCACTTTTAGCTGATAACTTTTTCGATATTCGTATGAATAACTAACAAAATACCGAAGTTACTGTAAATTAAGTTTCTGCATATACGCATTTCCACAACCTATGTCTCTTCAGTGAACATCAAATCAAAACATTTTGAAATCCATAAACAAAAATTATGTGTAAGCTGAAAGAGAAGAAATTCCAATAGGGTCTGAGAAGGAAAACCAAAATAGGCTAATGACAGAGCTATGCAAGAGGGAGATACTCCTACGTTTTAAATACAATTTTCTTAAATTTGGCCAGGTAGCCAGGTTCATACAAAGGCTAGTTCAGAAAAAAGACAATAAGCTAGCCAAGTCCTTTAATTTCAGCTTCCGTTATATAGATATTCTTTCATTAAACAACCCTCAATTTAAAGAAAACCTTCATCTTATTTATTCGAATGAACTCCAAATTGAAGAGATCACTGATATACCAGGGTCCGTGTTGTTCATAATTGTGTGTGTGTGTGTGTGTCTTCGTTTTTCTTTTCTGTGCCGTACCCATGTTGTATCTCCAGTTCTTTGTCGTTTCCGATGTTGCCAATGCCCTTGAACTATTCGTTTTGGATTGACGGTTCGGTTCTCACTTACCTTACTACTGTAACTTCGGTTTTAATTATTTACTACACTATACCATTATCAGCATCCTACCTGGACTCATACCTCTATATTGAAAACCACGGACGTATTTTTCGACACGCATAATCATTTCGACTTTCCAATAGTAAACTTCCCATTTTGAGTAGTATCATTCCCACATCCCCGGAATATGTCGTCTACATTTCGCAACTCAATCACAGACGAAAAAGACATCTTTGGGTATTTCCATAGTTAATTACAGGATTGACAAACACCGAGAATGACAATACCGAACATTTCGATCACAGTGTGATGGGCTTCACAATTGGAGCAGATCATGCTTACCCTACCGGAACACCTGATGATACTCCCTATATTCAGTGGGAGTTCATACTGTCAGTGCTTTGGCTTTTTGTGTTGTCTTGTTTGTCTCGTTATCTTTTAGTTTTGTCTTCGTTAATGGTTATTGTCTGAATACTTGATAGATTCATGGAAAGTTCTCAAACTTTTACATTGGTACTGTTAAAGATTAGAGAATTAACACGTACCATGGATTTGAATTGGTATTGTCTAAGTTTTAGAAAATGACACTAACCAATCAGTCACTAAAGCAGATCTTTCACAACACCATATTCTGACTGGTTGTGTGACGGATGCCATGCGTGGAGCGGATCATGGATATCCTTCCGCAGTATATGATGATACCTGCAGTATTTTGTTTAATTTGTGTTGTCTTTGTCACGATTATTCCATTCGTGTTAAATATGAGTTTTTTGGGATTTTTGATTTACATCATTCATTTGTCCTCCGTCGTCTGGTCTACTCGTTTTTGCCTTGTCTCTGACTTTTAATTGATGTAATCTTCTTGTAATTTGTACTTTCGGGTTTCTACAGCCACTGCCCTGTAAAGTCTGGTTCAGTAGGGTCTGTAAGTCTCATTTAATCTTGCAACTTCCGGGTAAATTAACTGTACCCGGAAGTTTTATTTTGCACAGAAATATACGACGTTTTAAACAAAAATTTTGAACGTCATAATACTTAGACGTCATATTGGCGGGAAACGTTTTCGAATACATGTAGCTCTTGATCGTGATTTCTCGAGTGTCACATGACGAAACTTACAGACCCTATTTGCCTCAGTAGATTAAGAGGAAATGATCACAACATGTCTTTCCCTTAGAGTCAAATGTTAAAATGTTCTGCAAATGAAATAAAGGGACAACAGGAAACACCTACAATGGCTGAAAATTATAATTACATGCCACAATCTGCTAGGGAACTACACAGGAAAAACACAAATAAGACAAAAGACAAACGTAAACAACTATAGGAACTCGGGACAGCCGGACTTGGTACCGGCACCAGCAAAAACCAGCGGTAGGGTTAAACCGGTTTATGGGTACCCAAACATTTCCTTTATCTGTCTTATTTCCCTATAGTATAGTAAACATACGCATAAAACCCAATACAGGAAGACTACTAACTCCATGACCACAATCTTGAAAGGAAAGAATATGACAATAAGTAATTTTGAAAAATGGGTCAAGGAGTGCTCGCTGCTAATCTGCCGGCTAGCTTAAGGAGCCTAGTCTGCTGGTAGAACACTGTCGCACTACGGAAGAAAAATCAAACTCAAAACTCCCCGCAGGATTTAGTCAAGAACCATCATATATTTCAGTAGACATCGGCAGTATCAGTGAGAGGCCAGAATGCATGTAAAATTTTCAGGTCACTAGATCTCAAAAGCTAATTTAACGGATGCAAGCAGAGTATCTTGTCAATATCCCCTATTACGCAAAGAATGTAAGTTACGTCCCAGCTTTTCTGGATTTTTAATTAGTTTCTGGCATTTTTTAACAACATTACCGTAAAAACGGGGATTAGAAATGCCCTTAGTAATAAGCTGTTTGTGAGTAACGCCATATTTAGATATTAAATATTCATATCTGTTATAAAACTTCTTAAAGGTATTCAATAATTTATGAAATCTGTAACCCTGTTGTAAAAGTTTTGCTGCGATAGTAAGGTTACGTTCATTTAAATCGTCAAGAGTAGAACAAACACGTGCTAATCGTACTAGTTGAGTAATGTACAGCCCGTACGATGGAGCTTGAGGAACGTCGCTGTCAAGAAAAGGGAAGTTAGTTATAGTGAAATCAAAATCATCCCTTTTATCATATATTTTAGTTATTATTTTGCCAGCGTCAATAATGATAGTTAGATCTAGAAAAGGACAGTATTTAGAATCATTGTTAGCTTTATTTAATTTCAGCTCTTGTGGGTTAATCGTGTCTACAAAATCTAAAAACTGGGGATTGTCAATAGTAAGGATATCGTCAATATACCTGCTGTTATTATTGAAAATAGAAATAAGATTATCACTGTTTTGTATGGTCCCGTTTTGAATTTTTCATGAAGTCTCGTTCGCAACAGAACAGAAAAAGATCTGCAAGGAGCGGTGCACAATTTGAACCCATGGGAATACCTATGACCTGTTTATAAATAGTGTTGCCAAAATTAACAAAAATGTTGTCCAGCAAAAGATTGAGTGCATTAATCATGTCATCACATGTCCAGGAACAATAATTATTGTATATAATATTAGAGAAGAATCCTTGTTTTTCGTTAGAACAAATAAACTGCAGACCAGAAAATTTATAAGACCAATAAATAAGTTGTCCCAATTTTGACTTAATCAATTTATGTGGAAGAGTAGTGTAAAGTGTGAAAAAATCATAACTATCGACGGATGAGACTGGTCTTTGAATAGATTGTAGTTTATCCAAAACTTCAATTGAATTTTTAAAAGTAATTTACACCAGAGTTTTGATAAGTTTTTTTCACAGTATTTAATACCCGAACCAACTCCTTTATACAAGTAAGTGAACTAGTTAAATGGATGGATAAATTAGTAGTAGAACACTTACTAGATGCCGAAATAAAACGGTGTTTGAAGGGATTTTTGTGAAGATTAGGAATCCAGTACATGGTAGGCAAGGTGTTACCTTTAGGTGGAACCTTTAGCATTTCTGTATCCTTATAATGTTGCTGGGTTAACGTTTTTTCGTTCCAATTGGTACGTCTGAAAGTTGACTTGTCCAGTTCGTATTGTTGGACATCGATATAATATTTCTTTCAAACGATAGCAACGTTGTTGGAAGCCTTGTCAACTGGTACAAACACAAATTTTTCACCAAGATCCTTCAACTTTGACTTAATTCTTTTTACAGACAGCTTAGGAGGTGACTCAATATAATTATCTTAATAAAAATAAGAAAAAGAAGGGAAACGGGGAATGTGTCAAAGAGACAACGACCCTAAGGGGAGCAATAACAACTCAAAGCCACCATAAGATCTTCAATGAACGGTGAGGAAACCCCACACCCAACGGTAGGTCGGAGTTGGCCCCTAAATCAAAGAGTAATCAAGTTCAGCGAAATAAGCATCTTCCTAGACTCCGATAGACATAAAGTGAACTAACTAGAAAACAAACAAGACACACAAAGGCTTAATAAATTTCCTGACTTAGGACAGGCGCAAACCTGCTGCGGCGGGGTTAAACTGGTTTTATTGGGCCCAAACCTTCCCCCTATAGGGTTTTAATAAAAATCTATTCTGTTGGTGACTTATCTTTAAACAAATTTAGAGCATGTTTGTTTGCACTTTCTCGTTTGCATGTTTGTCTGCACTTTCTCGTTTGCATGGCGGTCATGTTTATTGACGAATCTGACCTACTGAGCAATCTTTTTGATCGTATGAGGTATGAGAAAAGCTAATTATTGAAGGTGTCATGATGACTTCAAGATGAAGAAAACAATAAAGGCGTTGTTCCTTTGCTTGGTTCTACTATGTATTTGCAGAGACTTTGCTCATGTGCATTTACTCTACATGTATATTCTTTCGTTGTCCATATACAGCTTGAGTAACTTTAAACAAGAGGCTCTCAAGAGCCTGTATCGCTCAGCTGGGTCCTATGCAGCACTATAATTCCAAATTAATAGTCTATCTTTGGTGGTGTATGTACATAAAAAAATCAGACTTTTTATAAAATTTAATTAAAATTGTTCAAGCAGTTTCAGAGATTTTTGAATGCAGTTTCCAAACTTAAAGGGCCTATGTTAATCTACGTTCCCTGCTGGCAGCTATTTAACATAACACTTTGAAGAGGGTCACCCAAGGACTATTATAGCAAAATTCTACTGAAATTGTTCAAGCAGTTTCAGAGCAGAAGATCTTTTTATGCATTTCCCATTGGGTCCTATGTTAAACTAAGTTTTGCCCATGGTGGCCATGTCAGACCAAAGTAACAAACTTGGTCAAAATCTCACAAGTTTCATTTATGCAATGTTTAAATTGAATCCATTAAGTGGTTTTCTATTATATCTTTGCACGCATTTCCCCTTAGGGTCCAATTCATTGCTAGTGGCTATATTGCATGATGGATCAGCACCGAGGAAACAACACTTGGTCAGCTTCTCATAGGCATCATTTATGCAAAGTTTGGTTTAAATCTATTGCAGTTCTCTAGAAGATATTCTGTTAAATTAAGTTCACAGCTGGTGACACTTGGTCAGCACATTACAGGCATCATTCATGTCATGTTTGATATGAAATATTTTACGAAAGGATATGGAGTAAATGAACATGAGATCATATCACATATGTTAACTCCAACTGCATTGATTTTAATGAGCTGTATGGCCATTTCGGAAATTTATTCCTCATCAGCAGCACTAGAATCCAAACAAAGGAAATCCATACTTTCAAAAAATATATAACATGCATAAAACCAAACGAAATCCGAATAATCAGTAATATCAAATATAGCTAAGGACAAAACTACGATGGATGGAGTTAATCCTTCGGTTTTAGAATTTACATAAATTTAGATAATAGTAATTGAACAAAGTGTACACATGAGATATTATCTCATGTACAAGTACACCATATCTAAGAAAAATAAAGAGCATAACTCTCTACCACGGGGAATTGTTTTACCAACTCCACACTGCAATAAAAGACAAACTCCTGTATTAAATATTTTACGAAAGGATATGGGGTAAATGAACATGAGATCATATCACATATGTTAACTCCAACTGCATGAATCCATTCAGCAGTTCTCTAGATCTTTGTGCATATTTCCCATAGGGTCCAATGCTGTGGGTCATACGATGACAGATCGGCACCTTAGTAAAAAATATTTAGTCAGCATCTCACAAGCATTATCAATGCCAAGTATGGGATAAGCAATTCAGTGGTTTTCAAAAAGAAGTTCTTTGTATGCATAATTTTACCATTGGGTCCAATGTTAAAATTCAGTTCCCCTGCTGGCGGCCATGTTGGATGACGGATCGGCACCAATGTAAAAACACTTCGTCAGTACCTCATAAGCATCATTCATGCCAAGTTTGGTTCAAATCCATTCATTTGTTCGCAAGAAGAAGTTCTTTGTATAAATTTTCCCATTAGGTCAAATAGTAAACTAAGTTCCCCACTGGTGGCCATCT
Source organism: Modiolus philippinarum (assembly GCA_002080025.1). Lineage (NCBI taxonomy): Eukaryota > Metazoa > Mollusca > Bivalvia > Mytilida > Modiolidae > Modiolus > Modiolus philippinarum. The sequence continues at coordinate 97,000 of MJUU01024458.1, forward strand.
TGGAAGAGGTCGGAAAACCTGACCGTGTTCAATAAAATATAGTCCTTAACATACTAAACATTCTTGCAATTTAAACTTGACCTCTATCTCAAAGCGTTTTTGAAATATAGGACAAAAAGTATAAAATCACGAAAAATTTGACCAATAAAGGGCCACAACTAATATATAGGTACTTGTATTTTCTTCAAAATTTCTATGTGGGTAGATCTTAACATGCTGAACATTTTTGCAATTAAAACTTAACCTCTATCTGTTATAGGTTTTTTAATAAAAAATAAAATACATCAAAATTTTGAAAATTTTACGAAAAAAGGGCAATAACTCTTAGACAGGTCATCAGATTTCCTTCAAAATGTCAGCATGGGTAGATCTTCTCATGCTGATCATTTGTACCCCCTAGTCAGATTTTTGATATCTGTAATGGTTTTTGAGTTATTTGACAAAAACTGTAATTTACCCCTATGTTCTATTTTTAGTAACGGCAGCCATGTTGTTTGACCTAAGACATACAAAATAACAAATTTGAAACTAGATACCCTGGTGATGATTCAATTGAAGTTTGGTTCCATTTGACCCAGTGGTTTCAGATTTTTGAAAGTGAGCTAACGACGGACGGACGACGGACGCCAAGTGATAGCAATAGCATACCCTGGCATAGCCAGGTGAGCTAAAAAGGGAATAAGTAATAGTCAAATCAAAATCACCCCTTTTATCATAAATATTAGTCTTTCTGTAACCACACACCCTTCATAGCGATCAGCTAAACTCTGGTGTAAGTCTCCATGTAAACTGATCCTATTGTTTAGCCAATATACACAATTATCAGAATAACGCGGATAAGTATACTGAACAGTAAAAGAAACATATCATTCTTGCTGTTCAGTATATTATCCGCGTCACACGGAGAATTACAGCCGAGTTTATCTGATCACTATGAAGGGTGTTTTACCAGAGTCAATGATGATACTAGGTCAAGAAAAGGGGAGTATTAAGAATCGTCGTTTGCTTTATTAAGTTTCATTTCTTGTAGACAAATAATGTCGACATAATCTAAAAATTGGGGATTGTCAATAGTAAGGATATCGTCAATGTACATTCTGTTATCATTGAAAATTGAAATAAGTTTTTTGTTTTGTACAAAACATCTTCCATTTTGTAGATTTTTTATTAAGTCAAAGTTGTATCAGAACAGAAAAAGGCATTCTAAGAGAGTTGTCCAATTTGTACCAATGAGAATTCAAATGACCTGTTCACAAACAATAGTGCCAATAGTTACCTGTATTTTTTACCCCTTTGGGGCCATTTAGGGCTTGCTATATGGTGTGAGGTTCCTATCTGTGTTGAAGACCGTACGGTGCTCCTAGATGCTTTGTTTTGGGTTGTTTTAACCTGGATTTGGGATGTTGTCTCCTTGACATTTAACCTATTTCTTTTCTTTTTCATATTTATGTTTTCTTCATTTTTTTAGCAATGATAAGATTGTTATATAAATTACACGAGTTATCGATCCGTTATCCCCTTTAGATATATTTTGAACAACTAATTGTCGTAGAAACTAGGGTTTGGCAACTGTTGTTGTAAGAATGTAGAATAGGTTTGATCCAGGGACTGGGGAAAATTCATCTGCAGTAGGCTTATCTTAATATTCAAGACAACTAATATTTAGATGAAAAATAGAATAACAGTATACACGATATGAATGAATATTCGTGTAAAGTAATAGCCTTTTCATAAGGTGTTGTTGTCTCTTCCTGGATTTGAACTCTCCCGTAAAATGGAGATACAATCACTCTTCGCTTCCGGTTATCACTATTATGGGTGGTTAACAATCAAAACTTAAACCCTGAAATATTTCAATTCAAACAAAATTAGTGCAGTGTCACATTAAACAATGACCTAGTTATCTAAATATGAACAGTGTTATGAACTTCAGAATGAACAACACTTGGCGTATTGGGTTGATAACCGGAACTGTTTCATTGTATTTAAATGCCGAAACCGAAAAGCGGACCAAATGATATTTTGAAAAGGCCTGAAATTCGATAAATAAATATCTTGGCTGATATTTCTGACATTAGTGTAAACTAAATGAAGTAAGTATTAGATAATTAATTTCAATTAAAAAGTGATAAAAATAATATACTGAATAAAAATCAATTTACATATTGTTCGAGATTGACTTCCGTTTAGACATCTTCCTTATCTTTAAACTTCCGGTTATCGTTTAAAATCAATATGTACATCGATGAGTATACTCATTTTTACTTTTTACAAGTGTGTCTTTTTAGGGATTTTGGATGAGTAAATCCCATTTTACATTTAACACAATTGTACGGCTTCTCTCCCTTGTGTACAACCATTTTGTGATATCTCAATGCACAAAGGACAGTGTATTTGTTTTCACACAAATCACAGGAATAAGGCCTTTCTCAGGCAAGATTTGCAAGGTGCACTTTAATTCCATTCCGCCGATTAAAACCTTCTCCACAGATATCACATGTGTACGGTTAAATACCAGTGTGAACACTCATATGACCCGCAAGACCTCTCTTTTCCTTGTATCTCATTCCGCAAGTACTGCATTTAAATAGTTTTTCGTGACACGATGATATATCTTTACAAACATGTCGTTTTAGTGAGCTTGCTTTTAAAAACCCCATAGAACAAGAACTACAATGATATGGCCTGTCTCCGCTATGGACCTTCATGTGTTGATTCATACCAGCCTTTGTAAGACAGGTTTACTCACATTTGTCGCAAGCATACGGTTTCTTTTTGCGCCATGTGTGACTGTGTCTTTTTAAGGATTGCTCCCAATTAAAGCCTTTGCCACACACCTCACATATAAACGGTCTGCTTTGAGCATGAAGCCTCATGTGTAATTTAAGACCCCTTTCAAGCTTATACCCGTTTCCACACTTGGTACATTTAAATGGTCGTTCATCTGAATGACTTGCCATGTGGATTTTCAAATGGTAATTCCGTTTGAAAGTCTTTTGACATATCTGACACTTGTGTGTCCTTTTACCTATATGAACTTCTCTAATGTGTTTCCGTAAATCAGAACCAATCTTGAATGTCTTTTCACATTTATTACATGGGTGATCACCATCTTTAGCATTATGTCTTCTTGTATGGTTGTCCAAACAACTCCTAAGGGTAAATGATTTGCCACATACATCACATTTCCAGGGCTTGATTCCAGCATGGTGGGAGGAGGTGTGATCTTTAAAATGGCTTCTATTGCTAAATGATTTTAAACAGACCGTGCATTTGTAGGGTTTTTCACCTGTATGTATCCTCATATGTTTTTTGAGTGCCCATTTACAAGCCATTTTTATTTTACAGACTTCGCATTCGAATGGCTTCTCCCCTGTATGAATTCTCAAGTGACCCTTTAGGTGATGTATACGTCGGAAAGCTTTAGAACATATGTCACATTTGTATGGTTTTTCTCCAGTGTGCACCATCTCATGGTTTTGTAAATTTACTTTCTGAGAAAATTCTTTTGAACATATATTACATTTAAACGGTTTTTCCTTCGTGTGTATCATCATGTGCCGGACGAGGGCGCTACTATCGAACACCTCTAAAAGGCAGAGATTACACTTGTATGTTTTTTTCATCGTGTGTCTGTTTACATGGAGTGTGAGCTGTTTTGCATTTCGAAATTGTTTATTGCATGTCTTACATTTGAACTCTTCTTTGAATTTCATGATGTTCCTAAAAATGTCTCACAATATATACCTGGATTCGTCTGTCTAAAAAAGAAAAAAACATTAATTTACTATGCTCCGAGCAGAAATAATGTCCGTTCACATTTAAGAGCACATTTTTAATCAATAATTTCAAATTCGCTCATTAATTGATTGATTGATTGATGTTTTACGCCAACTTCAGCAATATTTCAGCTATATCGTGGCGAATTCGCTCATGAAAAGCCACCATATAAATATAATTTAGTTTTATGTTGGCCTTGTTTTGCCTGGATGCTGAACTGCCATTCAAGATGCATGCAATAATTCATCTATAAAACGTTGATGAGACACTATAAAGTGACTTAGGTATAAACTAAAACCTGTCAAGTATAAGTCGATCAAGTGAAAATGTAGGTCAAAACGACAGAAGAATGACTTGGGTAAATTTGATAAACCGAATAAAGCAAAATTTAATAAATTATATTAACAGAGGACAAGTAGACGGAAGACCAAGGACAAAATAAAATAACATATAAAACATAACAATGCAAACTGCACTCAGTATCGACTCTCATTTAATCCGAGAGCAATATTAGGTAATTCGGAAGTGCAAGATTGTCCTGCAGCATAAGTGAGTCAAACCAGGATAAAATAAACGGGCAATATTTATCCAGGAAGACGTGACATCTGGGTATATAAATTTCTCATTGGTGAAACCGACACGCCTGTCAATGATGCCATAGTGACGGACATAAAATTTCTGGAGGGACGAGAGTAGCAAAGGCTGAACATATCCTGAGCATAGAATTTCATATTTTTTGTCTTTTCAGAATGTCATTGTACAAGGTTCATATACCACATAAGAGGGGTGGACAGGGTTGAGGGAGAAGGGAGAAAGGGGACGGGAGAAAGGAGAAAGGGGCGGGAGAAAGGAGAAAAGGGGCGGGAGAAAGGAGAAAAGGGGCGGGCAAGGGAGATGAAAATGTATATAAAATAAATAAATAAAGAACCAAAATGAGTATTTTCAAGAAAGTGTTGACAATGAATAACCAAAAAAGACAAAGA
>MJUU01024458.1:109416-120841 GCA_002080025.1 Modiolus philippinarum
TTGTCTTTAATATTTAGATGAAATATAGAATAAAAGTTCAGTATACGCCATATGAATGACTATTCGTTTAAAGTAATTAATTAGGTATATCATTTAAAGGCAACAAATTTGAGGTAAATACCCACAAAACACAAAAACATTCAGAAAATGTTGTAGCAATGTTATGCTTTTGTTCCTAGAACGTTACGGAACAACATCCCTGGGATGTAAAAGTGTAGACTCCCAGTTTGGTTCCAGGAACATTGTGGGTAACGTTCCTGGAACATTGTAATAACGTTCTTGGATGGTTTAAATAACGTTAGTATTTGGATGTTGTAGGAACATACAGCAAGGACATACTCGATATGTTATTTGGATGTTATCAAAACATTATCAAAACATTATTATACAACCAGATATTTAATTCCTTCTATTAACTATTGCATTATCATAAATGTATGGTACTTTTTTTTAATTCCTCTTCGTGCACATCTCAGACGTCTCCTGTTTCACTTTAAAACGGAGCATCAGTTCTGGGACATATCACTTGTTGAACATGTTGAAATGCTTGTCACCTTTTATTCTATCTATAATCAAGATAATGCGCCAGTTGACCATGTTTATTCCATAAATGTAGTGATCATAGTGATGGTATGGAGTATTGCTGTTTAAACACTAACTTTTAAACAGATCCGTCGGTTTCCTTGATTACATTTCATTAAAATATGACTTTTTCTAATTTCCTAGATAGAATTGTTACAGTTCACATCTGATAAGCCGGTAACCACAAAAGTGATCAAAACAAATTTCCAGATTAATGAATACCATGTTGTTATTGCATTTTCTTTCATCCGTCTTGCAGTGTTCTTTGTAATACCTGAAATCAGAGAATTATCCACAAAGTACACAAAGTTTAAAATATGTTAAAATAATTTAATATTACTTCACTCCTTGATTTCATAACATCATTAATATGCTTCATTAATTATTGTACAAACAAATAGTTATCATTCTAATCAAATAGCTTATCAGTGAAATTAACACAGAGGGGTGCATTTCAGTGTGTACATTTATCAGTGTTTATGAGGTCAACATATTTACCACTGTATAAAATTAAGTTTACACACTTATACACAACAGCAGAGATTTGTATTTTATCAGCAACTGTCACAAATACTTCAATAATAAATAAATACAAATAATACTTTAAATATCATTTCTCTAAATTTGTGTAGGAAAATGGGATATTTATTGGTGTTTACACAAAATAACACACAACGGTAATTGCAATATGATCGTTATGCAAATTACTGAAATAGCTTCCCGGGAATAGCTTACGGTATGCCAATTTCATATAGTTAATGTTTTAATATTTTTTTAAACTACGCTTAAACAAATGATTTATTTTTACATACTCTCCTCTTATTATTTCAAAGAATTCCCCCCCTTTCCCTAGCATTTCATTGATGAACAAATAAACACAGACATTGTTTTTTCTACATCAACAGATAAAATGCTAACAATTAATAGTTTGTTTAACTCTAAATATCTGCCGTTAAAACACTTAAAACAATGAAAAAATACTTATCTAAATTCGTTGATGTGTCTTTGTGCTGTTGTTGTCCATTCAAATATCACGGGAGATAATCCATCTGTCACGTGATGTTACCTCAGGATTTGTAATAATTTTCCACGATCCGGGACAGCATATTTTGGTTTTATGTAAAAAAGGTTTTAATTCAAGATTTTACTAAATGAAATAATTAATTCAATCTATTAAAACTTAAGAAATGCACTTGTGTACCCCCCCCCCCCCCCCNCCCCCCCACCTCCCGAGAAAAGATGACGATTTCCAGAAATGAGTGTAAAGGGGTCAGGAAATTAAGAACACGTTTCCTAACATCACAATACATCAGAGTTTATTTTTATGTGGAGAAGGAAAGATTTCGAACCCAGCCCACAGTGTGTGCCCGCTAGAATGTCTCTTGGATGTTCCACCAACATCTCCAGTTTTTATGTTATATTGTAACGTTCCAATAACATTACATGAAAACAGTAACATCATTGATACATTATCACAACGTTTTGCTGTAATGTTGTGATAACGTTTCGTTATAACATTGCTATTTTATGTTGTGAGAATGTTATCACGATGTTATAATCCCGGTATAACATTCTTGGGCTCAATCCGGAATGTTCTGAGAATGTTACGTGTTTACTGGGTAATTCAACTGCTTCGAATTTAGACAGATTCAAAGTACAATAAAAGAGAAATGGATTAGTACAAGGCCTTGAAAACAAAGTGTCTTCAATAACAAAAGAATTGCTCATAACATGTCTTTTGGGATATAAAGACAAAATGAAAAAAAGATAAAAGGGAAAATCCTTCTTCTAAGACAAGTTTTATTGTTGTTCTTTACTTAAAATTAGAAACTGAAAAACAACAAATAAATATCATTGCGGATGTGATTATTATTTGTGTAAACTAAATAAAGTAAGTATTAGATAATTTATTTCAATTAAAAAGTGATAAAAATAATATACTGAATAAAAATGAATTTACATATTGTTCGGGACTTACTTCCTTTTGGACATCTATTTTAACTTTAAACTTCCGTTTACCGTTTACAATCAAATATATGTATATCGACGAGTATACTCATTTTTACAAGTGTGTCTTTTTAGGGATTTTTTATGAGTAAATCCCATTTTACATTTAACACAATTGTACGGCTTCTCTCCCTTGTGTACAACCAGTTTGTGATATCTCAATGCACAGGAGACAGTGTATTTCTTTTTACACAAATCACAAGAATAAGGCTTTTCTCCGGCATGATTTGCAAGGTGCACTTTAATTCCATTCCGCCAATTAAAACCTTCTCCACAGATTTCACATGTGTACGGTTTGATTCCAATGTGAACACTCATATGACCCTCAAGACCTCTCTTTTCCTTGTATCTCATTTCACAAGTAGTGCATTTAAACGGTTTTTCGTGACACGATGAGATATCTTTACAAACATGTCGTTTTAGGGAGCTGGCTTTTAAGAACCCCATAGAACAAGAACTACAATGATATGGCCTGTCTCCGCTATGCACCGTCATGTGGTGCTTCATACCAGCCTTTGTAAGATAGGTCTTCTCACATATGTCGCAAGCATACGATTTCCTTTCGTCATGGGTGACCATGTGTTTTTTGAAGGAGTGCTCCCAATTAAAACCTTTGCCACACACCTCACACTTAAACGGTCTGTTTTCAGCATGAAGCCTCATGTGTAATTTAAGACCCCTTTCAAGCTTAAACCCGTTTCCACACTTAGTACATTTAAACGGTCGTTCATCAGTATGACTTACCATGTGGATTTTTAAATGGTTATTTCGTTTAAAACTCTTTTGACATATCTGACACGTGTATGTCCTGTTTCCTTCATGGACCTCTTTTATGTGTTTACGTAAATCAGCACCAATGTCTTTTCACATTTACTACATGGGTGATCACCACGTTTAGCATAATGTATTTTTGTATGGTGGTATAAACTACTCCTAAGGGTAAATGACTTGCCACAAACAGTGCATTTCCATGCTTTAATTCCAGCATGGAAGGACTTGTGATCTAGTAAATGGTCATTCGTGCTAAATGATTTTAAACTGACCGTGCATTTGTAGGGTTTTTCACCTGTATGTACCATCATATGTTTCTTAAGTGCCCATTTATAAGCCATTTTTATTTTACAAACTTCGCATTCAAATGGCTTGTCCCCGGAATGAATTCTCACGTGACCTTGTAAGTGATGTATACGTCGGAAAGCTTTAGAACATATGTCACATTTGAATGGTTTTTCTCCAGAGTGGCCCAACTCATGATTTTGTAAGTTTACTTTCTGGGAAAATTCTTTTGAACATATATTGCATTTAAACGGCTTATCTCCAGTATGTATCATCACGTGGTTCTTAAGGTTGCTACTGGAAGTCACCTCTAAAAAGCATATACCACATTTGTGTTTTATTTTCATCGTATGTCTGTTAACATGGATTGTGAGCTGTTTTGCACTTCGAAATTATTTATTGCATGTATTACATTTAAACTCTTCTGTAAATTTCATGATGTTCTTTGTAATGTCTCACAATATATACCTGGATTCGTCTGTCTAAAATAAAAAAAAATATTGAATTGTTCTGTGCTCCGAGCAGAAATAATGTCCGTTCACATGTAAGAGCACATTGGTAATCAATTTCAAATTCGCTCGTTAATAGCCACCATATACATAACGTGGGCTACAAAAGTTCAATAACTAAAAAAAAATGTTGGCCTTGTTTTGCCTGGATGCTGACCTGCCATTCAAGATGGATGCAATTATCCATCTATATAAAATGAATGAGACCATATAGAGTAACTCAGGTATGAACTAAAACATTTCAAGTATAAGTCGATCAAGCGGATATGTTGGTCAAAACAGCGATAGAAGATTACATAAACCGAAGTCCAGCAAAATTTTATTAATTAGATTAACAGAAGACAAGAAGACGGAAGACCAAGGACATCACAGAATTTCAAATAAAACAACATTACAAACATATCAATCCAAACTACACTCACATTGTTAATTTTCACAATACTAGGAGTTTCGGAAGGGCAAGCTTGTCCTGCTTCGTATGCAGCATCAGTGAGTAAAACCAGGATAAATCATACGGGTAACATCAGTAAGACATGACATCTAGCTAAAATAAATGTTCTTATTGGTTAGACCGACACGTCTTTCTATGATGCCTTGGTGACGGGCATATATTTCTGGATGGACGAAAGTACACTGTAACAATAGCAGTTCATATTTTTGGTCTTTTTAGAAAGTCAATGTACAAACAACATGCACTACGTAAACGAATTAACTGTGAAGTATACAATCCACATACTGGCAGGTAGGTATAATGCTGCCAAAGAAGGGAAAGTTAATAACTGAGATGTCAAAGCATACGTTTGTCAAATAACCTAGATTTCATACGTCCATGATCATCAATGTACGACAAAAGGTCATGGCAAAAAAACAGCTTCAGATGTATGAATTGCCTTTAATATCAAGACCACAAGGGTAGATCAGATGTAAATAAGCCTTTTAAGCTTCGTTTTTTTTTTTGATAAAGAACATATTCCATATATTAAAGGACTTGCATATAGTTGTTTTTGTTATAACTGTAAAAATCTTTGCTGATTAGTAGATCTATATGAAAACTTGATAATCCTACCATCTAGAGGTCTGAGTTATGAATTCAGATGTTTATTTGAATTTAAACCATTCAAGGGTAAGGGAGCGGTTTGCCGTTGGAACTGACCATAGTAGTCTGACATGGCTACTTAACTTAAAAAATTCCTGAAGGACAACTGGCAAGATGGTTGGAGATTTTAAGTCAATTCATTATAGAAGTACAACATAGAGCAGGTAAGAAGCACGCAAATGTATACGTATTGTCGAGATTGCAAGTAGAGAGGCCATGCTGTGACTTGAGACCAGATATGGATATACAGACTTGCCTTCCGGTGGCTGCACGTATTGCAAGAAAGCTCACCGTAACTGGGCCAAGACTATTCGAAAAGATGATAATGTAGTACTCCCGTGTCATACCGTAACACCTGAAAACCGGACATTCAAGATAGAGGGAAGTGTACGCAGCGTTGACCAAATGTTGATCAGGACAACAATCGAGCACAAGAAACTCGGATGTATTGAACCATCAGAGAATTACAGTAGCTAGTGATATAGACGGACATGAATTGCAGTTCGGTTCGTCGTTCCGCCCTGTGCGCTGTGAATAAAGCCGGATCCGACAGGTTTGCAGGCGTAGATACTCAGGGGAATTTATAAAAGGAACAAGAGGACCCAGACTTGCCAGTTCATTTTATGTTTGTTTACAATCACGCATTCATGAATAATGTGGAGCATGGATGTGGCGTTGCTCGATTATTAGTACCGACTTCCGCTCAAACCGGTGCTAGGGTCCGTCTTGAACTATCTATGGGGTATGAGCAAAGCTAATTATTGAATTCTCATGGTGACTTCAAGATGAAGAACAACAATAAAAGTGTCTTCCATTGCTTTGTTTTACCATGTATTTGTAGAGGCTTTGTCTCATGTACATTCACTACGTACCCCTTCATTGCTTATATTGGTGCTATTTTCCACCTTACGGGTGAACAACCTACAGATATCAACTGTTTTCATGTAGTAAGTCAGTCAAGAAGGATTAATAGAGAAATGTTCTTCCTAGACGATAACGAGGTTTATAGAAATGATTAATCTGGGTGACAATAGATTGGTTGTGCCGAACAAATTTTGCTACGATTTACCGTCGGTTGAACATCGGGGGATGTCCCGAACGTACCTGAGAGTGAAGCAGTGGTATAACTGGTACCTGATGAACCCGGCAACAAAACATAAAGGCTGTGAATTTGTAACATAAGTAAGAAACCTACGAGAAACGCTAGCTGCCCTTAATCAACTTTCACGCCGGTGTGCCGATGGAAAGAATACTCCTTGACTTTTTGGGCCCATTGCCAAAATCGTCGAGAGAAAACAAGAACATGATTGCTATAAGTCGACCAGTTCACCTTAAGAGTTGAATGTGTCCCGTTACCTACTCAGACACAGGATTGCCACTCTTTTGATGTTTCCAAATTCAAGGATTTTTCAGGACATTCTAGTCATTTTCGAGGACCAAAATAGTCGACGAAATTCTGTCCTGCAATAATTATTTTCCAGAATTTGTTTACATATCGGCTATTGATATAACAATTATCAAATGTCAGAGTTTTTCAAGGATATTTTCAAATATTGTAAAATTCAAGGTCTTTTAGAGGCTCTTGGGTTTCAAAATGACATTCAAGGATTTTACAGATGTATGGCAACCATGCAGACAGCTGAGGAGACAGTGAGAGCAGCTGTGAAAGAGGTTTTTGGTCTTTTTGGTTTTCCCTCCAACATACTTACAATCCAGGCGCGGAAATTGGAGAGTGAATTATTCAAGTCGACCTGCGAGATACTACAGATACACAAGTGTCGGACTGCAACATACCGTACATCTGCCGATGGTCAAGTTGAGCGGTTTAACCGTACACTATTAGTAGTAGGGAGTGATCAGTTTTAGTCCCCCCAAAACCCGTGGCGCTGTGGCGCACCCAAATAAGGTCAAACTCCGCCCCTCTATGACGTCACGGTATCCCATGACTCACACGACTAAGATCATCTGACCTTATATGATAAGGACGCGTAATCCATGACACGCGTACTATGATGCATACTAACCGTATGACTCAGACAGACGCGTTCCCTATGACTCAGACCCATGACTCATGCAACTGGATGTTTCTTGTTGCGGTATGGCCGACAGGATGAAATCCAGATATGGTCATTCAAGTTTATATCGATGTACAAACGAAAACAATGCGTTTTCCATATTTGGTCATGTTTTCCATATATGGTCACATGTCCCACGGATTCTTTACCTTATATGGTAACGTTATTTTCACTTCCGATAACATCGGAAGACATGCCCAAATATGGAAAACGCATTATTTTCACTCGGGAATCGATTTCGACCACATGACCATATTTGGAAAAGGGGTCGACCATATATGGAAGACACGTCCAAATTTGGTAAACGTTTTATTTTCGCTCGGGAATCGATTTAGACCTATACGACCATATTTGGAAATGAATTCATGAACAGGATGTGATTTCTGAGACTGTTTTTTCTGGAATAAAGGATGAATTTTCTGTAACTGCAGTCTTGAAAAATCTGCAGTATTGAGATTAAAGAAGGGTTGCAATAAAGTAGAGAGCAGAAAACCAAATTTCTAGAAACTCAGTCCATCTCTAGATTTTCCATGGTGCCTCAGTGTGTTTACCATGAAAAATGAAGAAATTTTCCCTGGAATTCCATGGGTCATGGAAAATAAAATCTTTAAAATAATTCCATGGAATTCCATGGAAACTTTTCATGCATAGCATGGAAAGCTGAACTTAGAAAATTCTAGTCATGGAAATGGTCATGGAAGTAGGACTTAGTTTTATTTTCACATGGAAAATATCGAAAGTTGGACTAAGTTATTTTTCACATGGAAAATATGGTCAATGTGAAAAATAAACTAAGTCATATAAGGACACAGAACATTTGTACAATGTTGAATAATATAGGAATTAATTAATTGGGCTTAAATAAATCTCTCTCAATATTTAAGAACGTTTGTCGACTGGAAGTTTACTATATCATTTGCTATAAGATGCAGGGCCCTACAAATAAACAAGGCGTGTAATGCCTGAAAAATGAAAAGATTTAAGATAAAATATAGCTTTTAAAAATTTTGTGACAGGAACTTTTTATTTAATTGTCTTGAAACAGATTAAGGTGTAAAATTGGACTTTGAAAGTTAGAAAGCCAGCTTATTTTTTTAAATTTTAAGGGATGATGATTTTTCAGGGAAAGCTTGAGGATTTTATTTCGAGACGGGTTACTTCTTGAACTTCTTCAAACACAAGGTTACCCCAGATCTCACATTATCACGGCTTGATTAGGATGTGATCATGCCGATATAGGCGGGATTGGCCGGAATTTGACATCACAGCACCGAAGTGTGATTTTCTTAACAAATGAAATCTTAGCGTGGTAGGCAAGATCACTTCTCCTCACCCTGCTGAGATCTCGCCTAAATTAGTTTTTGAATAGTCTGCATCTCGACATTCTGACTTTGTTATCAAAGATTTCTGGACTTTTTATATGAACCCGTTTACATTGTGTGCAGCTGCTCGGCGATGATCACTCGTCTTAGAAGATAAGCAAATCGTTATTTTGGGACCATTTATAACTCCGTATTGTAACTGGACCTCTAGTAGATTCGTCATTGTCAAAACGAAAGTGAAATAACTTGGTGAAGGTCAAATGCATTGGACATGCGCAGGAAAATGGCATGCAACGAAAATATTAGAATGTTTTTGAAATTAATTTTTACCAATGATTAAATTTGTATTATAAAAAATCCATGAAATATTAATGTCTTGTTTGTTTAAATCGTGTGTCTAATTAAAAAATAACAAGAATGTCCCATGTATCGATAAATATGCTTGGTCCATCGCTGCATCTTGTCCAATCAGCCCCAACATTTCTCAACATCGTTGTAGGTCAGATTTGGCGCACATATCTTAAAACATGGAAGTCAGACGACAATATTCGTCACAGAACTCGATCTGTCTGTTTCATGGAATCTTTTGTAAGGACAAAGGAAGATTGTTTTTGATTCGGTACATAATATGTACGTAGGACTGTCGGCCACGGAAGCCACACATTAGATTTTATTTGGCATTTTGCATATCGACAAGACGACAACGAGGGGAAGCCGGAGGGTCTACTAGGGGGTCACATCCCGAAATCCCGTCTTTGTTTTTCTACCCCAATCCTGAACTAAAAGAAAATTAAAAACTGATGAAATCCCGATTACCGTTGAATTTATTTCCCGAAATCTCAAGCGTGAAAACGTCTAATCCCGACATCCCCAAAAAGGGCACATTCCTAATGATTTTGAAATAAACAGTCCAACGTTTTATAGATAAAGTCTGAAAAATTTACCTTGCAAATATGAAACAATTTATGCAAGGATTTGTATACAAATCCTTGATTTATGCCAACTTCTCATATTGCGAGTTCCATTACAGTATACTATATCCCGGTATTCATTCAAACCAAATTTTGGGCTATGACCTCACTGCTTTTACGTAGCTATGTACAATGAAAATATATGAGCTTTCAGTATACAATGTAAAAAGAAAGGTGTATATTTGTTTTGGTCAAGAAAAGATACCTCGGCTCACTTCATTGTGTTTGTTTGGGAATGAAGCAAATATCTAGATCAATATGGGAATGCACCTGGCAAGTTTATTTGTCTACAAGGGTATGATAGCGACGATAACGTAACCCTCAGGCTACTACGTTCCTGTGAGGGTTACGACTTGTTCTCATTACCATGATTACCCGTAATGGAGCAGCCCTCAGGTGTGATTCACATCGGTCAAAATAATGGTTATGAGCTTATCAGACCTTTGATACTAAAAAATCTCCAAATTAACATTTTTCCTCCTAAATCAATAAAAAATATGCATATTCTTCCTAAGGAAAAGTGTTGCACATCAAATTGAAAATCTGAAGCGATGGTTTTGAAAGTAAATCGCCATTATGACAGAGACTGATGAATAAAATCGTAAAATGCTGCCATAGATTCTGCAAATCAATGTTGGTCATAGACCGGAGTTTAACATTAATATTATCCGGGAATGACCGGATTTGGTTTTGAAATCCTACATCTGATCATGTTCATCAAAATTAATTTCAAAACGGCCGAAACTTGGAAAACAATTTTGAAAACACGTTTCAAAAAAGAACGTTTTGAGACACTTAAGGCAGTAAAAATTGATTGTGTTTATACATTAGTAGGTATTTCGCTTGCAAATTAAAACAAATTTTGCTCCATTACGGGTAATGGGACCAAGTCGTAACCCTCACGGGAACGTAGTGAACTGAGAGTTACATTATCGTATCTAGGGTATGAACTCGAGTTACTCCAGCACAAAATATATGATAAGAGTCGAAACTAAAGTGAAAACCATACTTTGTAATTATTTGTGTTGAATTGGCACCCAGGGGGAGGGGGTCTCTTCATATATAATGTAATACACAGATGTACCCCTAGAACTGGTCACTTCTTTATACGACCGCAAAAATTTTTGCGGTCGTATATTGGTATGGTGCTGTCGTCGTCGTCGTCGTCTGTAGACATTTTAGTTTTTGGACAATAACTTTAGTTCCAGTAGATCAATCCTTATGAAATTTTAACATAATGTTCTTTGGTACAAAAGGAAGGCATGGCTTAGTTTTGGTCATGGTGGCCCCACCCGTTTTTAAAAAAAGGGGCCAAAAAGGGTTAAATTGGGTGTTTTCACATGTTTGTCTGTAGAATCTTTGTTATTAATCGGATTTTGATGGGGTTTCTTTCAGTGTGCTCCCGAGGAAATTTTCACTCTGGAGTATGCCAACGGATTTCACGTAGCATGTACCGCTCACGAGATAAATGGGGCCCAACAGGGGCAAATCTCCAAAAAAATATTTTTTTTTATTTTAAGTCCAATTTTGATGCAGTTTTTTTTAATGGATTCCTTGTGAAAAATTAATATGGCGCCCAGCTATTAGAATTTTGATAACTCGTTTCCTTTCCCAGCTACGAGGGGCCGAACGGGGCCAAAATTTCGAATTTGCAGATTATGTAGAATTTTTATTTTTCATCGGATTTGGATGGGATTTTTTCTTTGGATTCCTCTTGATCTAAGCTTTCAGTAGTATGCCAACGGATTTTGTGTAGGTCTTACCGTTTCCCAGCTACAAGGGGTCAAAGGGGCCAAAAATGCAATTT
>MJUU01024458.1:120856-130894 GCA_002080025.1 Modiolus philippinarum
GGGATTTTTTTCTTTGGATTCTTCTTGATCTAAGCTTTCAGCAGTATGGTAACAGATCTTGTGTAGCTCTTACCGTTTTCGAGCTACAAGGGGTCAAATGGGCCAAAATTGCATATCTTTATTTTTCATAGATTTCGATCGAATTTTTTTCTTTGAATTTCTATGGATGTAAAGTTTTAGTTGATAGTACATATTTTGCATAGCTCTTACGTTTTTTTCATCAGAAAGTGATCAAAAAGGTTGAATTTTTCCCTATTTTGTTTCTAGCTAATAACTGTGTCAAGCTTCTTTTTGTGTCCATCTAATTATTTTGTCAAGCTCTTTACTGTGTCCTGTGTCACTTTAAACTACTTTTGTTGAAATTTCAGTGGTCGACATGGTGCGGTCGTATCATGCTGCGCTCGGCGTAGCCCTTTATTTGACAAGTCAAATATATCAATGGGGTGCAATTTTCATCAACCTGTTATATCAATGGGTAGATAATTTGGGATACCATTATTAAAATCATGTTTGTGTTACATTTATTCCTAATTATTGAGAGTAATTGCAACAAAAATTAACCTAGGTGTAAATTATATTGCAAAATCAAGTGTCCAGTGTGCAATATTTGCACTGGCAATTGCAACAATAAAACTAAGATCACATTATTATACCTTAGGTATCTTTTTAGCTCACCTGGCCTAAAAGGCCATGTGAGCTTTTGCCATCACTTTTCGTCCGTCGTCCGTCAACAATTTCAAAAATCTTCTCCTCTGAAACCGCTGAGCCAATTGTAACCAAACTTGGCCTGAAGCATCACCATGGTATACAGTTTAAAAATTGTGTTCGATTAGTCCGAAGACCAAACAACATGGCTGCTGTTACTAAAAATAGAACATAGGGGTAAATTGCTGTTTTTTGCAAATAACTCAAAAACTGTTACAGATATCAAAAATCTGTCAGGGTAAAAATGATCAGCATAGCAAGATCTACCGTCCCTGCAATTTCGATGAAAATTCGAAAACCCGTCTTGGGGTTATTGCCCCTTTTCTGTAAAATTTGCAACATTTTAACTTTATTAATTTTTTATCAGAAAAACTATAAGAGATAGAAGTCAACTTTAAATTGCAAAAATGTTCAGAATGTCAAGATCTACCCACTCTAAAATTTTGAAGATAATCAAAAAACCTTTGTAGGAGTTATTGCCCTTTTTTATGGAATTTTCAAAATTTTCATATTTTTCACCTTTTATTTCCAAAACTATAGAAGATGAAGGTTAAGTGTAAATTGATAAAATGTTTGCAATGCTGAGGCGACTTCAAAACTGATGTTGAAAATTATTGGTTGACCACCATTTTCAAAATGGCCGCCAAAAAAGGCGGGAAAATTCAACATTGTCCAATTTCAATGAAATTTCGCTTCCAAATAGATATTGATGTTGCGACTTCAAAACTGGTGTTGAAAATTGTTCGTTGACTACCATTTTCAAAATGGCCGCCAAAAAGGCGGGAAAAATTCAACATTGTCAGATTTCAATGAAATTTGGTTTCCAAAAAGGTATTGATGTAGCAACTTCAAAACTGATATTAAAAATTGTTCGTTGACTGCCATTTTCAAAATGGTTGCCAAAAAAGGGGGAAAATTCAACATTGTCCGATTTCAATGAAATTTGGTTTCCAAACAGATATTGATGTTGCGACTTCAAAACAGGTGTTGAAAATTGTTCGATGACCACCATTTTCAAAATGGCCACCAAAAAGGCAGGAAAATTCAAAATTGTCTGATTTCAATGAAATTTGGTTTCCAAAAAGGTATTGATGTAGCAACTTCAAAACTGATGTTAAAAATTTGTTGTTGACTGCTATCTTCAAAATGGCCGCGAAAAAAGGCGGGAAAATTCAACATTGTCTGATTTCAATGAAATTTGGTTTCCAAAAAGGTATTGATGTAGCAACATCAAAACTGATGTTAAAAATTGTTCGTTGGCCGCCATTTTAAAAATGGCCGCTAAAATAGGCAGAAAATTCAACATTGTCTGATTTCAATGAAATTTGGTTTCCAAGTGGATATTGATGTAGCTACTGCAAAACCGGTGTTGAAAATTATTTGTTGACTGCCATTTTCAAAATGGCCACCAAAAAGGCGGGAAAATTCAACAATGAAATTTGGTTTCCAAATAGATATTGATGTTGTAACTTAAAGATATGGTGTTAAAAATTGTTGTTGACTGCCATTTACCAAATGATATTTCGACTTCAAAACTGGTGTCGAAAGTCGAAAGTGGTCCTTAGCAAGACAATTTTTGTCAAAAAAGCTTAACAAAGAAGTAAAGTAAAATATGATCAGACTTAAAAAAGAGTCCAAGTTAATTGTGGTGTTTGCTCTACCAAAGTTTGAGAGACTGGAGTCCAACTGTATATTTTACAATGTTAGCTTGATTGTGGCAACTGAAAGCCAGGTGAGCAATATAAGCTCCAGGGAGCCTCTGGTTCTATAACAAATGATCATACAATATTTCTACTATTTTTCCATTTTCAAAGTTTTGACTATTTCCCTCATCAGCATAAACTATTTTTCCTCATTAACATATCTTTTTGTCTGGAGTTTCTTCGGGTATAATAAAACACTTACTGACTGTATATTCGCGGAATAGTAAGTTTATTGTCCCCTTGGATACAACTTTTGCCCTCGGCTACGCCTCGAGCATAGTTGTACTTCGGGGGCAATAAACTTACTATTCCAATCATACCCAGTCAATAAATATAAAAATATTTGATTGGGTCCAGATTTTCAATGGAAATATAATGGGTATGGTGATCCAATATATTGGGGGTGTTTTGAAAATCTCAACGTCTGTACCAAAAGTATAGGGCCAAGTTGTCTTAGGTACTCTTAGGATCCTCCTAGTTGTAAATAAACTTGACCTCCATTCGTTTACAGATGTAGGTTGTATTTATAGGATACCATGTGACAAAAAGGGGGGGGATCGGATTTGCTTGTATTGATTTGTCAAACTTTCTAACAGTTCAACCAAGGATAACGGTTTGTGAGTAGGATTATTTTGGTTTGCTATTGTCAGATACTGCACAAGAAAACAGAAATATGTACAATGGACATGATGGATGCCAGCAGAAAATGGGTTTGCTTGTTTTCCTTTGTGGATACTATTATGTGCTATGTTCAATAACATGTTAGCACTATGTAGTTTTCCGAAAGGTTAATACATTTCATCTGCCAATCCTGTAAAGGTAAATGAAGCTAGTAAAACATGTAAAAGGTAAGACACAGAGCTAGATAAATGTAAATAAGGTTTACTGTAGATGTCAATCTCGTAATTCTTGAGTATAAATTCAAGAACAAAAGCTTTTGAACTGTTCAATACCTCTCATGAATTATTCATGAAATGTTCTTGGACAACAGTTCTTGAACTGTTAAAGAAAAGTTCTGGAGAAGTTCGTGAACATTAAATGAGAAAATTCATGAACTAACAACTTTTCTTGAACAGTTCAAGTTCAATTGTTCAAGAACTATTCAAGAAATAGTATTTTGAACTTTACATGAACTTTACATGAATTAAAATTCATGAACTGTTCNTACCCGCAAAAGACAGCAAACAATTCAAACCTGAAATAGCAAAGATGATAAAAGAATTTGTACCACTAAAATAAAACAATACAAAATGGAACTATTCATTTAGTGTGGAAGAGAGCACAAAAGTCCATGGTCAATCCCTAGAACATCAATAGGGTGCTTCCTAATTGGCGTCAAATTTTTGCAATTGGCGACAAAAAATGCAAGTTGGCGATTTT
Organism: Modiolus philippinarum; assembly: GCA_002080025.1. Lineage (NCBI taxonomy): Eukaryota > Metazoa > Mollusca > Bivalvia > Mytilida > Modiolidae > Modiolus > Modiolus philippinarum. The sequence continues at coordinate 124,645 of MJUU01024458.1, forward strand.
TCTGGCGACAGATATTCAGAAGCCAGAGCCATCCCTGACTGCTCAAGACATTTTTCGCAGGGGTTGTAGAAAACAACTTTTAGAATATTATATGAAAACTCAGCTAAATTTTAATTCCCCGAATCAGTTAAAAAAGTTGACCATTATACTTAATCCGTCAACCTCTGAACAAATTAAAACAGTCGTTTCTTTTTTGCAACAGTCATTAGAACTGAGGAGAAGAGACAAATAACTGTTTTATTTTGTAAATATTAATTCTTTTATGTCATCTTATGTTTTTATGTGATGTACTGCAACCCGAATGGGTCATAGGTATTTGATTAAAGTAAATAAAGTAAAGTTAACGACAGTGTCTATAGTACAATGGTCATGGTATGGTTATGATGATAGTACACCGTCGTTGGTTTCAGGAAATATAGGGCTACGCCGAGCGCAGCATGATATGACCACAACATGTCGACCACTGAAATTTGAACAAATTTAAACTAAAATGAATATGGACACAGTAACTTGTTGGACACAATAGGGACCTTGACACATAAATTAACTTGACATCAAAATAATCCCTTTTAATCCCTTAAAAGTAGGATATCGTAGGAGCTAACAAAAATCTGTTGACTACCAACTAAAAGCTAACATTAAGAGAAATCCGAAGAAAGACTCAAATTGAAATCCAATGAAAAATAAAGATTTCACATATTCAGAATTATTGCAAAAGGCCCCTTTGACCCTTTATAGCTTGGGAAACGCAAGAGCTACGCAAAATCTATTGCCATACTACTGAAAGCTTACAATGAGAATAATCCAAACAAAAAAAATCCAATAAAATCTGATGAAAAAAAAAAAGATTTCACCTTTTTCTAATAATTGCAAATTTGGCCCCTTTGACCCCTTATAGCTCAGAAATGGTAAGAGCCACATTAAATCTTTTGACATACCACTGAAAGCTTACAAAATAAGGAGACCAAAAAAAAAATCACATCAAAATCTGATGAAAAATAAAAAAATTTAGGTTATCCGCATGTTTGCAATTTTGGCCCTTTCAGCCTCTTATACCTTGGAAAAGAAACAATGTATCAAAAATCTGATAGTGCAGCACTAGTTAATTTTTCATTAGGAATCCATTGCCTAAAACTGCATCAAAATCCGACTTAATATAAAAAAATTAAATGTTTGAAATTCGCCCCTTTTAGGTCTCATTTATTTCGTAAACGGTACACGCCACATGAAATCTGTTGGCATACTACAGAGATTGGAAATTTTCTAAGAAGTACACTGAAAGAAACCCCATCAAAATCCGATAAATAATAAACATTCTACAGTCAAATATGTGAAAACACCCAATTTTGCCCTTTTTGGCCCCTTTTTTTGGAAACGGGAGGGGCCACAAAAACCCAAAACCCACCCAAGCCTTCCTTTTGTGCCAAGGAACATTGTGTTAAAATCTTAGAAAGATTGATCAACTGGAACTTGAGTTATTGACCAAAAACAAGTGTCTACAGAGGACACCAACGCCGACGACAGCACCAAATTTTTTGCGGTCGTATAAAAACTCTTGTTTTCGACAGGGCGGGGTGATGTCAACATTATATGTTCTGGTAAATGAATGGTACTTGCAGATTACTCGTCGAATCGAAGATCTGGCGTATTAATATTATATAGGCAGTTGAGTTGTGAAGAGTCATCCCGCGAGATTCGCCCAGCTCTACAGACGACAAAAACAATCATAATTGATAAAAGAGGAATAATTTCTTTTCCCACTGAAATACTGTAGGTTTCTGAGATCTGTATTAGCACCACTTGCTACTACAGTTGCATCGTTGAGTTCCATTTTATAATTGAGGACCGTACATTTAATCTTCGCAAACCACCGACAGCAAAAACCCAAACCATCCGAAGAAAAAAGGGTACAGGCCATGAACATGAAAAAAGTATTACATTGAGAAGACCCCCTGCAGATGAGCGCTTGAATCTTCAAGATCCATCCCTGTTTAGATACAGAAAGGTAATGTCCGACCACAGATAACAAAGATCCAATCAAAAATCAAATGGCGGAACCGTACTTAACACACACAGACCAAAAAAGGCATACAGGTGAGACTCAGACAGCCCGATTACAATGCACATTATCACACACAAGTGCGACTTGTGAACCACAAAATACTTTTAACTGTTTTGTCATCAGGGCATCTTGATATTGTTTTGCACGTGCATAAGTTAAATAAAAATAATGACTGTATCATTAAAATGCAGTACTAGTATTTTAATTTTTTAATTTTAACAAGATTACCCTTAACGATCTTTGGCAACAAATTCATCTATTCTCCTCGTGAAAGTTTCCGGTGATATATCTCCACGAGCTCTCAAAAATTGAAACTCAGCATATAAAAAGTTCTAGTACATCGCAAGTGTTGGCTTGTATGTCTTGAATAAACTTGCTTTAACATCCGTAGAATAAAAAAAACAAAAGGCTCTCTAAAAGCCTATATCGCTCACCTTGGCCATGGCTACCATATACAGTTAAAATAATCCAAATGTTTTAAGAGCATCATTTTCAAATTTGTTAATAGACACTGATATTATATTACTTTATATTACTTTAAGTTAAACTGACCTGAAAAAAAATTATTTTTTTGCAGGGGACCACCTAAAGACTATTGTGGTCAAGTTTTGTTCCAGCTGGCTAAGCAGTTTAAGAGAAGATCGTTGAATGTGTTTTCCCATAGGGTCCAATGTTAAAACTATGTTCCCCACTTGCAGCCTTCTTGTATAAAGCACAGACCCGAAAAACATCTTTTTTGCAGGGCCACCTAAAGACTATTGTGGCCAAGTTTGCTTCCAATTGGCTCAGCCGTTACAGAGGGTCCAATGTTAAAACTAAATTCCCCGCTTGCGGTCATCTTGGTCAAATAAAGCGCGGCCCTGAACAACAACTTTTTTGCAGGGGGCCACCCAAAGACTATTGTGGTCAGGTTTGCTTCCAATTGGCTCAGCAGTTACAGAGTAGAAGAAGATCTTTGTATGTGTTTTCTCATAGGGTTCAATGTTAAAACTAAATTCCCCAATGCGGCCATCTTGGATAAAGCGCGGACCTGAAAAAAACTTTTATGCAGGGGACCACCTAAAACTATTGTAGCCAAGTTTGGTTCCAATTGATTCAGCAGTTTCAGAGGAGAAGGTCTTTGAATTTGTTTTCCCATAGGCATATGATAGGGTCCAATGTTAAAACCATGATCTTGCTGGTGGCCATCTTGGATATAGGGAGGATATTTTTTGCAGGGGACCATCTAAGGGCTATTGTGGCCAAGTTTGGTTTCAATTGGCCTAGTAGTCTTAGAGAAGATCTTTGAAAGTGTTTTCCCATAGGGTCCAACTTTAAAACTATGTTCCCCGCTGGGGTCCCTCTTGGATAAAGCACGGACCTGAAAAACAACTTTTTTGCAGGAGGCCACCTAAAGACTATTTGGCCAAGTTTGGTTCCAATTGGCTCAGCAGTTTCAGAGAAGATCTTTGAATGTATTTTCCCATAGAGTCCAATGTAAAAAAATAGTAATGGTGCATTACATGATACCCCATCACGTTTCACAAAATTTCAAAGTTTAAAGAGGCATAACTCTAGATCCATGTGTACTACTGAACCCAAAATTATACTTGGCCTGTGTTTTATGGCAAACAACTTACCGGTACATACCAAAACAGAAGACAGTATGTTATTTCATTCACAAGTTATCAGTCTGGACCCCTATAATTTGCAAAATTTCAAAGTTTCAAGGCGCATAACTCCAGAACCCCTTGGACCTCTGAACCCAAAATCGAACTTGGCCTGAGTTTTGTGGTAAAGAAGTTACATACCAAGTTTGAAGACCTTACATGCCTTATGTTATTTCGTTCACAAGTTATCAGTCGGAAACCTTGGGGGGACGGACAGACGGATGGACGGACAGACAGACGGACGGACGGACAGACACATGACTTGGGGTATCACATAATATCTCGCCACTATGTGTGGTGGGGTATAGAAATCTTTGATCTCCACTGGCAGCCATCTTGGATACAGCGCGGATCTGAAAAACAAAGTTTTTGCAGAGGACCATCTAAGGACTATTGTGGCCAAGTTTGGTTTCAATCAGAGGAGAATTTCTTTGATGTGTTTTCCCATATGGTCAAATGTTAAAACTATGATCCATGCTGGCGGCCATCTTGGATATAGCGCGAATCTGAAAAACAACTTTTTTGCAGGGACCATCTAAGGACTATTGTTGCCAAGTTTGTTTTTCAATTTGCCCAGTAGTTTCACAGAAGAAGATCTTTGAATTAAAAGTTTACGCCGGACGGACGACGGACGAAAAGTGATGACAAAAGCATACCCTGTCTATAGCCAGGTGAGCTAAAAATTGGCCAATTGCAAATGCTGATTTTTCCTCTAAAATTGATTGTGTTGATTTTCCCAGTTATTAACGGACCGTGGCATAACTCACAGAAAAAATATTCGACAAGGACTCATTTTTGAGTTCACTTGAAAAATAATTCAGCTACTGTTCAAATAATTATCAAATCCCATTAAAATAAATTTGCTAGCGACCTTGCAAGGACATTTTGACAATTTTCAAAGTTACAAAGAGGAAAGCTCCTGCAAAAATAGCCGTGCCATGAGTCGTTTCCAATTCCGCTTGATGCATTATTGATTTAAAGCTAGGCTGCATATTTATCAAAATGAAACGAGATAAAGATACAAGGATATTTTGCTATTTTCAAAGTAACAAAAGTGCAAATAATTAGGTCTTATCTTTTGACTGGCTAGAGGCATTATCTAAATCCAAATAGAAACTAGATGCAGCTGTCAGAAACGATGTGCTATCCCCGCACTTTGCACGTTACACCCATACACCTTCCAAGTCGAATATTTCTGCAATCTAGAGTAATGACTGTTTAAAACCACATTGCTCCCCGTACTCAAAAACAGCGCTGTAAAAGACCCTGGTCTTAATTTTTCTTGACATTTTTGAAATCGAATTGACAATGAGAAACCTCTGTCGATTATTTCCCTGTACCAAGTTAGTTATATATAATTGAAGTGGAGATCATTTTAATTTAAATATCAAAAGATATTACTAATATACTAATTGAAAGTATCTCCACTTTGAAACACTTTGAAACATACAAAACTAACTTGGTACAGGGAGATAACCGACCGAGGTTTCTCATTTTGTCAATATTTGTTGGAATTAAAGGATATAAATTTGTTAGGTAAATTTGAAAAAACAAGTGGTCTTTCAGACTTTCAGGAAATTTACCAAACTTGGAATCAAATATTTCGGAGAATGTTTGTTGAAACTACAACAAATTCTTTGTCTATGGTTTCAATGTACAATTCCAAAACTGGGGTAAAATATTTTGGAAATCCAATTGCTAATTTTTTTTGTCCTAATCGAAGTAAAAGTTTGGGGTTACTATGTATAATTAAATAAAGGGCTACGCCGAGCGCAGCATGATACGACCGCAGCATGTCAACCACTGAAATTTTAACAAAAGTAGTTCAAAGTTAATGTGGACACAGTAAAGAGATTGATTGACACAATAATTAGATGGACACAAAAAGAAGCTTGACACAGTTATTAGCTAGGAACAAAATAGGGAAAAATTCAACCCTTTTGATCACTTATTGATGAAAAAAACGTAAGAGCTATGCAAAATATGTACTATCAACTAAAACTTTACATCCATAGAAATTCAAAAAAAAAAAAAATTCCATCGAAATCTGATGAAACATAAATTTTGACATATTAAGAAAAATTGCAATTTTGGACCCTTTGGCCCCTTGTAGCATGGAAACAGTAAGAGCCACGCCAAATCCGTTGCCATTTCCCTGAAAGCTTAGATCAAGAGGAATCCAAAGAAAAAAATCCCATTGAAATCCGATGAAAAATAAAGATTTGACATATTTAGAAAAATTGCAATTTTGGCCCCTTTGACCCCTTGTAGCTCGGAAACAGTAAGACCTACACAAAATCCGTTGACATATTACTGAAAGCTTAGATCAAGATGAATCCAAAGAAAAAAATCCCATCGAAATGCGATGAAAAATAAAAATTCTACATAATCCGCAAATTCGCAATTTTGGCCCCGTTCGGCCCTCATAGCTGGGAAAGGAAACAAGTTATCAAAAACCTAATAGCTGAGCGCCATATTAATTTTTCACAAGGAATCCATTAAAAAAAACTGCATCAAAATCGGACTTAAAATAAAAAAA
>MJUU01024458.1:151794-163166 GCA_002080025.1 Modiolus philippinarum
AGTTACCAAATTCAATAACGTTATTGAATTCAGAGTTTTCCAGAACTGTAACACGAACTGTGTAAAATATAAAACAAAATTATTAAAACGAATTGTACTTACAAGAATTCTACAAAGATTTCGCAATCAGAAACGCGTCTGTAATGGTGGGTTTTGATCACGTGATAACAAGTTTCAAATTTATTACGGAAGCTCATCGGGACAGAAAAAAAAGTGTACAATATTTTTAAAACTTGGTTTCGAATTAATTCTATTTTAAATTAGACAAAATGAAACTGAAAATTCTATAAACACCTCTCGATATTCATATAAGGAGAATATAAGAAGGGATTCCTACAACATAAAATACTTATTTGAGTGTTTCATCTCGAGTACATTTATCCATTGGGACTTAGTTACAAGAAAAAACGTCTAACCTTCAAATAATACTGAAGTCCTTTTAAGGTGTCTGCAGGGTATTAATTTCCTATTATAGAATTTTGTAAATTTTTCTGTGTAGAAACATAATTGTATTATTGTTCAAAATGTAAAATAAAATTTGGGGGTCACCGTGCATATAAGCGCAAAATCTGAAATTGAAAATTTCAGGATTTTACATAGAAATGATAGGGGAAATGATCGTATGAGAGGATAGTTTGAAAAATCTATTATAGAATTTTTTCATACTTTGCATGTGTTTAATTATCATTATGTAGTTTACATATAAAAAATAAAAATAAGGGGTCACCGTTGAAATAAGAAAGAAAAATTGCAAAATGTTAATTTCTCTAGTGATATCTTTGTTAAAATATTGTATCAAATTATCTCCCTTGAATAATTTCTCTGTTCTGCAAATCCAGCAACAGATTTAAAGCTCATGTGTTTTAACTCGCGTTTTTGTAATGAAAATGTTATAAAAATGATTAGGAATATGAATTTTAAATATATTTGAACTTTCTTTTCAGTTTAAATAACTCTTTTGTTAATTTTCTCAATGAATAAAACCTAAATGAACAATTATTAGACTGCAAGCACATCTGTCTTGTTCGCTGTCATATATTTAACTCCGCCAGTTCAAAGGTTACTTATTCGGAACTATATTTAGGGTTTAACTAATTACCAAACTTCGATGTGCACCACACTGAGACACCTTAAATACTGGATGAAATCCAAGTTTTACACTTTGTCCACAATGCAAAACACGTCTGATCGCTTTGAAAACCGCTGTTGAAATGACGCTTTCCAATTTCAAATTTACCTGTGTTTGTTATGAAACGAAGGCTCTCATTGGTCCGCTCAAACTCGTGACTATTTCAAACATGAGGGAAAGGCTCCCATTGGTCCAATCAAACTTGATATGATTTGAAATCGGGCGCGCAACGTTCCCATTGGTCCGTTTTGAATATTTGAATTTCAAATCCGGAGGGAAACGCTTTCATTGGTCCGTTTTGGACATCGTCACTTCCGTTGACGTCATACTTGCGGTTGACGTCATACTTCTGGTCACGTGACTTCCGGTGACGTCATACTTCTGGTCACGTGACTTCCGATGACGTCATACTTCCGGTCACGTGACTTCCGGATGACGTCACTTCCGTAATCCTCCTAATCCAGCGTCTCGTCCTTCCCCTACTACTATCAACAATTGAGATAAATTATGTAAACTTTTTGAAAATTAACTTGGCTTTTTGACTTAATAACTCGTTAAAGTGTTTTAATCGCGATAAATTATCTTGACTAAATTTATCGCGACATTTAGGGCCAATTTGTGTCATTTGTCTATGATTTTAAAGCTGTTACACATGTGCTCATGAAAGGGTCTAATGTTAAACTATGTATCCCGCTGGCCCCCATCAACATCAAAATAACAAACTTTAACGGGGACCACCAAAGTACTATTGTGTTCAAATTTAATCAAAATTGTTTCAGAGGAGAAGGTCTTGGAATGCATTTCCTATCATATGCAACAATTTCAGTCATAATTAGGAACGATAACTCTTACTCGAAACTCTAGTCGCCGACGGAATGTAATAAAATGAATTTAAAATTTCATAATTTCTGTTACAAATTTATACTAAGAAACCGTTGCAATTGATATATAATTTAAAAATGAGTTACAATTTAAAAAAAAAATAAAAAAATGGAGAAAACGTAAAGTAAAATAAATCATTTAATTTGTGGAGCTGAGTTTTCTGTTCCAAATATTTGAATACCACTCCGAACCTGTCAATTGTACACCTGTATTGTTCCTCCTGTACACGCACCAGGTGACAAAAGGTGAGACAACAGGTGTGTAGTACATTACGTAATAGTTACCTTTTTCATCCAGACACAGGGTAATAAAACAATTAACACAAAGACATATACAATATACATCTTTGATTAAGAAATGAAGTTTTGACAAATATACAAGTAAATTTCATAACAAATTTTGAATTTGTTCATGGACCATATTCAGATTATTGAAATTGCATCGAGGGTATGTATTCAAATGATTGTAAATTATGGAAAAAAATATATATACAATGAAAAATTCAAAATAGGATGCAGGCTTTTTTAAAGTAAGTTCAAAAGTGTTTTATTTTAATTGTTTTTTTGTCTATTTATATATTAATTAATGACAGTCAACAATCTTTAAAAAGAAATAATCTATATCAACTTTATTAACTAAAAAATAAAAAAAAAATACAATTTTGTTCATCTTGTACCTGTTTGGTCGTCCGCCATTTTGGATAATATTGATGAAAAATTGATGAATTTCAAACTTCTAGGGACGAGACTAGACTAAAAATTAAACTGTTTTAAACACGATATTTTGATATTTTCATGTCAACTACTTGCAGGAATATGCAAAACGATCAATTTTATGCTGTGAAATGAGAAATTAACACTTTAACCGTGTAGGGGTTGAGGCATTTTATATAGACAGAACAGGAGAATGATAGTAAAAAATACTGATTTTTCAAAAGTCCAGGGACGTAATTTCCCATTAATTTAAACTGTCAGGACTGATTCTAATTGTTAAATAAACTATCATAGATGATAAAGGAATATGCAAAATGAGTTTAAATTGTGTAATTTAGAAGATATTGCAGATTTAGTAGAACCTCCCATAGCTTTCAGTGTATCGATGGCCGGATGTTGCGTCACTAAAATCACGTGATGTCGGCAATTGTTGCATATGAGGGTCCAATGTTAAACTATGTGACGCGCTGGTGGCCGTCTTGGATGAGGTAGGAAAATATAAATCACAAACTTTGAAGGAGACCACCTATAGACTATTTTGTTCAAATTTAATCACAATTGTTAAAGTAGTTCCAGAGGAGATATGTGAATGCATTTCCCATAGGGTCCAATGTTAAACTTTGTTTTCCGCTGACGACCATCTTGGATGAGGTAGGAATATAAAAATCACAAACTTTGAAGGAGACCACCTAAATACTATATATTTTCAAATTTGATCAAAATTGTTTAAGCGGTTCCAGAGAAGAAGATCTCTGAACGCATTTCTCATAGGATCCATTGTTAAACTAAGTTCAACGGTGGCGGCCATCTTGGGATGAGATGCAATCTTGCCACACATATGTAGAAATTGTAGTCCTTGATAAACTTAACATTTTTGCATTTCAAACTTAACTTCTTTCTCAAATAGTTTTTTTGAAATACAAGTCAAAACGTAGCAAAATCATGAAAATTTAAGGAAAAAGGGCAATAACTCCTATATGGGTCTACAGATTTTCTTCAAAATTGCAGGATACAAAATGTAGGTAGATCTTGCCATGCTGATCATTTTTTATAATAAGAGTTTATCTTTTATCTTCTATTATTTTCAATATAATTGACGAAAAGTATTAAAAATCGAAAATTTTACGGAAAGGGGGCAATAACTCCAAGACGGGTTATTGGATTTTTTTTCTTCAAAATTGCAGGGTAGGTAGGTCTCATCATGCTGATTATTTTTATTCTCGTCAAATTTTTATACCTTAAACGGTTTTGAGTTATTTGCAAAAAAACAGCAATTTACCCCTATATTCTATTTTAGTAACAGCGGCCATGTTGTTCGGTCTTCGGACTTAAAAATCACAAACTTCGTTGAAAGTAGATACCCTGGTGATGCTGGTTAATATTGGCCCAGCAGTTTCAGAGAAGATCTTTGAATCAAAGTAAACGGACGCGTAACTGTCGCCGAGTGATAGCAAAAGCTCACATGGCCTTTGGTGTTATGTACCATAGTGACCTTCATGTGACACTGACCTTTGACTTTAATATCAAATAACTGCATCTTTCAAGTGTTGCCCATAACTTTTTGATCTTTAGATCTGGTTTTAAGATATTTAGCAAGTTGGTCTGTCATCATGAATAGGTGTGTCACATACCATGGTGACTTTCGTGTGAATTTGCCCTTTGATCCTGACTTCACATAATCCACATAATCGTTTTTTTAGTCTGTTCCTGTCTCGGCCAAAACTTTTTCATCTTTTGACCTAGATTTCAGATATTTGGCATATGGATCTATCATCATAAGATGTTTTGCATACCATAGTGACCTTAAATGTTACCTTGACCTTTGGCCTTTAGGTCAAATGACTGCATTTTTAAGTGTTGACCATAACGTTTTTCCTTTGACCTTGCCTTCAGATGTGACTATGGCATGATGAGGTGTATCGTGTACCATGGTGACCTTTGTGGGACCTTGACCTTTGACCGTGAGGTCTAATGACCATTTTGTAAGTGTTTGCCACTAACTTCATCTTTGGACCTAGACTTAAGATATTTGGCGTATGGGTCTATCATCTTGAGATGATGTGTAGCGTACCATAGTGACTTTCATGTAACCTTGACCCTTGGCATTTTGGTCATAAAACTGCATTTTTTTTAAAGTTTTGATTATAAATTTTTTTACCCATTGGCTTAAGATATTTGTGTGTGGGTTTATCATCACAAAAAGGACCTTTATATGACCTTGACCATTGACCTTTAAGTCGGATAACTGTATTTTTAAAGTGCTGACCATAACTATTTTATGATTTGAACTACACTAAAATATTCAGTTTGTAGGTCCTGTTAAATAGTGACTTTCGTGTAACCTTGTTCGTTAGATTAGATCTAATAACAGCATTTCTAATTTTTTTGCCAAACTTTTCCCTTTGTTCCAAGAAACACATATAGGTAGTAAAGGGTAAGTTTTACGTATTCTTCTATCTATACTCATCACGTATTGGAATATTACTGATCATTCTTTTGCCAAATGATATATGAAGGATGGACATAGGTTTTACTTTGGTAAAACAATTACCCCTAGTTATTATTCTGTACAACCTTTTCTTCCGTCTTCCGCGATAACAAGAAAAGCTATATTCAACCGATTGAAGCGAACCTGGTCAGTAATGTTAGAGTAACATATAAAAAAGGCCATGGTTGAAATTTATGAAAGGCTCGCCACTTCAAGAGGAATGCTCCTTTGACAAGGACTGTCTCAATGACCGTGGGACAGATTTTTACACAGTGCATTTGTAAAGCACCTAAGTTTGTCATTGTGTCGCTCAGGTCATATCACAACGAACATGGGTGCTGGACCATATTTTAACGTCGACCCATGTGGATATCGTTAAGAATTAAAAAACCTTCTCTTCATAAACTGCTATTCAAATGACAACGAAATTTTGATTCAACAGCTTTTGGATGGTCCTCTTTACAAAATGTGTCACTCTAGTTTGCATATCAAAGATTCCAGCCAGCAGGGAATAGCTAAAATAGGCAGCCATTGGGGAGCAAGTTTAAACATTGACCCTCTATGGAAATATTTTGAGATGTTTTCTCTAAAACCATATTGTCATTTCAAACAAAACGCGGTACAGGGATGATTTTTATTCTTTCAAACGACCGCCAAATTTTGCGGTCGTAGTATGGTATGGCGCAGACGTCGGCGGCATCAGTCGGCAGCATAACTTTGGTTCTAGTGGACGGATCATTATCAAATTTTAATATGATGTTCCTTGTCACACGCGTAAGCTGCCGTTTTAATATCTTGACCCCACAGTTTTCAGAATAAGCGACCAAAAGGGTTTAATTAGGGGTAAATAATCACATATTTGGCTTTGATAATCATAATTATTCACCACACTTTGATGGGGGAGGGGGTCTTTCATTTTATTCCTTGGAAAATTCCCCATCAGCAGTATGTCAAAGAATAGCAAAACGGACTCAAGGGCGAATGCATGTCAATTTTATTTTTTATATTTTTAGCCAGATTTCGATGCAGCTCCTGACGAAAAAGTAATATAGCACTCAGTTATAAGATTATTCATACCCAATATCATTTCCGAGAGTATGTCGATAAATGTTGCACAGCTTTTACCGTTTTCCAGCTATAATGGCAACACAATTATGTTTTAAACGAAGTAACAGAATGTGCATTTTCAGCGGATTTTGACTTGGTTTGTTTCTTTTGAATCTTATTGAAGTAATTAGCCCTCCGTAGTGTGTCGGTGAATTTGTATAGGTCTTGCAAAATCTCAGCTACAGCTTTTTTCACAAAGTACGTGTATCAAAAATTGTATTTTACATCGAATTTTAAGGGGTTTGCTTTATTGGATTCTTCGTCAAGTAGGTTTCAGTACCGAGCTATATGGGGCCAATATGCCGAAACCTTGCTTTTACAAAATACCTTCATTGCTTTAATGTGGATTTTATGGTATCGAGATTGGGCTTATTTATTTGATAAATAATTAAATTGCACAGTTGGGGGACGGTCAGCAGACTTAAGACACCGTTTACCATTTTTGGGAATTAGGAGGCCCAAATGATGTCAAACAGAGTCTCAGATAAGGCTGTATCACTCACCTAATGGATACTGATCTAATAAGATTTTTCCACAGGGTTAAATGATTAATCTTAAGTGACATCCAACTGGTAGTAAAATAATTAATATGGAATAAACAATTTACAAGATTTTCCCATAGAGTTCTATGTTAAAGTGTGTTCCACGGTGGCGGCCATTTGGTATATTTCTATAAGGTACAAATATATAGAATTAGGTACATGACCATTATGTTACCATGCCTAGTAAATATCAACTTGACATATGAAATAGTTTTCAAGATTTGGCATTTTCCAACATTTTCCCATTGGTCCATGAATGTTAAACTAAGATCTGCAATGGCGGCTATCTTGGATTTATGATCGGTACTAAAATAATACATTTATGTTGCAATGGCTAGTTAATATCAACTTGATATATGAAACATTTTTTAAGAAATAGAAATTACAAAATTTTCCCGTAGGGTCTAATGTTAAACTATATTCCCCGGTGGCGGCCACTTTGGATTTGTGATCGGTACATCTATATATAATTTGGTAGATGACCATCATGTTACCATGCCTTGTTAATATCAACTTCATAATATGAAATGGTTTTCAAGAATTAACAATTTACAACATTTTCCCTGGTGTCCAATGTTAAACTAAGATCTGCAGTTGCGGTCATCTTGGATTTAAGATTGGTACTAAAATCATAAATTTGTTTAATGACCATCGTGTTACAATGGCTAGTTAATATCAACTTGATGTATGAAACGGATTTCCATAATTAACAATTTACAACATTTTCCTATAGGCTCCTATGTTAAACTATGTTCCCCGGTGGCGCGGCCATTTTGAATTTGTGATCGGTTCAAATATATAAAATTTGGAAGATGACCATAATGTTACCATGCCCACTTAATATGAACTTTATATATGATACGATTTTCCAGAATAAGCAATTAACAACATTTTTTCATAGGGTATGTTCCCCGACGGCGGCCATCTATAAGGTACGAACCTGTCGGAAATATGTAGATAAAATAGTTCTTGATAAGCCTAACACTTTTGCTATTCAAAATTAACCTCTATCTGAAACTCTTGAAATACAACTCAAAACATTTAAAATATGAGAAATTTCAGCGACATAAAAGGCAATAACTCCTATTTGGTTCATCAGATTTTCTTCAAAATTGCAAGATAGGTAGATCACGACAGGCTTACCATTCTTGTAATAATACCATTACCCCAATCGCCTATCGTTTTCAGCTCACCTGGCTATGCCAGGGTAAGCTTTTGCAATCATTTTGCGTCCGTCGTCCGTCCTTCAAGAACTTCTTCTTGAAGAGCCGCTGAATGGATTTAAACCAAATTTAGCATGAATAATAATACTTATGAGGTGGTGAACAAGTGTTTTTACTTTGGTGCCAATCCGTCATCCTACATGGCCGCCAGCGGAGAACTTCGTTTGACATAAGATCCTATGGAAAATGCATACAAAGATCTTCTTCTAGCGAACTGCTGAATGGATTTAAACAAAACTTGGCATGAATGTTCGTTATGAGGTGCTGACCGAGTGTTGTTACTTTGTTGCCGATCCGGCATCCAACATGGCCGGCCGCTAGCAGGGAACTTCGTTTAACGTTGGATCCTATGTGAAATGCATACAAAGATCTTCTTCTAGAGAACCGCTGAATGGATTTCAACCAAACATAGCATGAATGTTATTAATGAGGTGATGACTAATTGTTTTTACTTGGGTGCCGATCCGCCATCCAACATGACCGACAGCAGGGAAATAAGTTTAACACTTGACGTTAATTTTGGGAAATGCATGCAAAGATCTTCTAGAGAACTTGAAAGGATTTAAACCAAACGTATCATGAATGATAGTTATGAGGTACTGACCAAGTGTTGTTACATTGTTGCCAACCTATCACCCAACATGGCTGCCTGCGGGGAACCTAGTTTAACATTGAACCCTGTGGAAAAATGCATACAAAGATCTTTTTCTAAAGAACCTCCATGGATTTAAACCAAACATTGCATGAATGTTACATATGAGGTGCTGACAAAGTGTTGTCACTTTGTTGCGGATCTGTCATCCAAAATGGCTGCCAGCAGAATACTTAGTTTAACACTGGACCCTAAGGAAAAATGCATACAAAGATTTTCTTCTAGAACTGCTGAATGGATTTAAACCAAACATGGCATGAATGTTACTTTTGAGGTGTTGACAAACTGTTGTTACTTTGTTGACGATCTTGCATCCAACATGGCCACCAGCGGGATCTTCGTTTTGCATTGGACCCTATGGGAAATGCATACAAACATCTTCTTCTAGAGAACTGCTGAATGGATTTAAACCAAACATGGCATGAATGTTACCGTATACGTGTTGACCAAGTGTTGTTAATTTGTTGCAGATCTGGCATCTAACATGGCCGCCAGCGGGATCTTCGTTTATGGATTTAAACCAAATATGGCAAACATGTTATTTATGAGGTACGGACCTTGTTTTGTTACTTTGGTATTGATCCCTCATCCAAAATCGCAGCCAGTTTGGAACAGTGTTTAACATTGGACCCTATGGAAAGCGCATTCAAAGATCTTTTCCTCAGGGCAAATTAGAACAAACTTAGTCACAAAGTATCTTAGATGGCCCTCATCACAACAAGTGTCTTAAAGGTCTGCATTTTATCCAAGATGGCCAGAAATGGGGATTATTTAAGTTTAATATTGGAGGGCATTCGAAGATCTTCTCTAAAACCATTTAGCCATAAATAAACTTGGGCACAAAAGTTCTCTTTGAAATTGTCTTGCAAATCCGTCCGTTATCCAAGATAGTGTCAAGTAGGGAAAAAAGTTTAACATTAAATCCTATAACATAAAGGTTTTTAAACATAGTTTGAAATATTAATAAGAGCCTTTAACATCGAGGTTTATTTGACTGTCTGTGTTGGCCATGGTCCAGGTGAGCGATGCAGGCTCTTGAGAGCCTCTTGTTCATTTATAAGATGAATATTACAAAAGTTTTGAAAATTTCATTGGAACTGCAAGACGATTTTTTGTATTTTCTTCAAACATTGCAGGACGGCTAGTCCTTGCTATGCTGATAATATTCCCATGTCAGAATTTTGATATCTGTAACAGTTTTTCAGTTATTTGAAAAAAAACAACAATTTACCCCTATGTTGTAATTTTAGTAACAACAGTCATGTTGTTTGGCCTTCGCACTAATCGGACACAATTTCAAAACTGCATACACTGGTGATTGATTGATTGATTGATTGATTGATTTGGGGTTTAACGTCACTTTCAGCAGTATTTCAGCTATTTCATGACGGTCAGTTTTAGTGGTGGTGGAGGGAGCCGGAGTTCCCGGAGAGAACCACTGACATTGGGCAGGTAACTGACATACCTTATCACATGCGATTGTAAGTTGAGTGCACCCTTTTTTGTAATGTACAAAGCGAGACAAGAACCCACATTACAGTGGTGATATACTACAGTGGTTGTATAGGTAGTAGAACTACCTTAACCACTCGGCCACCCAGGCCCCCGTACACTGGTAATGATACAGGCCAACGGTTTGGTTACAATTGGCCTGCCAGTTTCGGAGAAGAGTGTTTTGTAATTGTTGACGGATGGACGACGGACAACGGACGGACGACGGACGCAAAATGATGATCGAAAAAGCTCACATGGACTTTAAGGCCAGGTGAGTTGAAAAAAAATCAGATCGGGCTGCCTGGTACTTTTTTCATTAGCAGTTCAGATTTTAAACTGATGAGTTTGAAAATAAAGATAATGTTGATTGTTACAATAATGGGTTGATATTTTTCGAGTTTGAAATAAGTGGTGAAAAAGAAAATGTGTAACGGTAGTTCTGAAGCACAACTCCGAATTTCAACTGGTATTGCAATATTAGTATTCATAGCTTATTTCTAAATAGTAAGATGTCAAGTTAGGTTAATGCAAAAACTCATTGAGGACGGACGATGGATACTTAGTGTGATAGCTCAAACCCGTCTTTACCTTGTGAGTCAGGTTGCAGTTATAACCACGATTTTCTAATTCTAAAACAACTACATGCATTACAAACGATATTAAATTAAGTCACAAAGATGAAATGTTTTTATTTAAAAAACTAGATGTTGTCGGAAACGACAGCTATCCCCGCACTCCCTGTTTGACACAGAAAACAGTTGTTATACACCCTTGGCATAATTTTTTTCATTATCTTTGAAATCTGCCTATTGATAGTCATTATTTTTACTAAAAGAATTCTAGGATATATGGTTGCTAAGTAGAATTTTAAAAAAATAAGTGGTCTTTGAGACTTTCAGGAAATTAACCAAAATTGGAATAAATATTTTTGAAATCCAGTTGATGAAAATGTTTTTCCTAAACTAAATAAACAATTTAAGTATGGTTGCTAGGTAGAATTCCAAAAAATAAGTGGTCTTTGAGACTTTCAGGAAATTTACCAAAATTGGAATCAAATATTTTTGAAATCCAATTTATGAAAATGTTCGTCCTAACTTACACAAACATTTTAAGTATGGTTGCTAGGTAGAATTCCAAAAAAA
>MJUU01024459.1:9871-49945 GCA_002080025.1 Modiolus philippinarum
GAAAATTTTGCACACATACTGGCCTCTCACTGATACTGCCGATGTCTACTGAAATTTATGATGATTCTTGACCAAACCCTTCGGGAAGTTTTGAGTTTGATTTTTCTTCCGTAGTGCGACAGTGTTCTACCAGCAGACTAGGCTCCTTGATCTAGCCGGCAGCTTAGCGGCGAGCACCCTTTGACCCATCTTTCAAAATTACGTATTGTCTTTTTCTCTCCTTTCAAGATTGTGGTCATGGAGTTAGTAGTCTACCTGTATTGGGTTTTATTCGTATGTTTTTATACTATAGGGAAACGGGACAGATAAAGGGGAGGTTTGGGTACCCATAAACCGGTTTAACCCTATCGCTGGCTTTTGCTAGTGCCGTTACCAAGTCCGGCTGTCCCGAGTTCCTATCGTTGTCCACGTTTGTCTTTTGTCTTATACGTGTTTTTCTTGTGTAGTTCCCTTGCAGATTGTTGCATGTAATTATAATTTACAGCCATTGTAGGTGTTTCCTGTTATCCATTTTTTAACATTTGTTTTTACAAACCACAATTTACAGATCCTGGAAGAAAAAACTTTAGGATAAAGTGACAACGACAATTTTCAAAAAAATACAGAAGACTATAAAATCGAAGAAAAGAGAAACTGCATCTCCTATGTCATAATATTTGTTCATAAGATGTATTTTGAAATGATATTTCTGCTATTTCCAATGCTTTCAAACCACTGCAAAATGTATTTAACTAGATATGAGAAATGTCATAAGCAGCTATTTTTCGTTGAAGAAACTATATATTCTTATCTTAATTCCTGAGTATTCAGCAGGTGTGTATATATCTGTAGCGCCCAAAATGTTCACTGTTTTCAAATATGTTTCCTTTAACTAATTCAAGATCTATTATCTCAAAATATTCAATGAGCGATTTTGTCAACAGAGCGAAATTACTGTCTCAAAAACTTATACATCAAGGGTATGTTCAGTCACTGTTGCAATTGTTACTACAGAAGTTCTACGGTCGTCAAACAGAAAGACACAGATCAGATAAGATATATTGAGGGATAGAGGAATGGACAGTCGAATAGAAAGACAGATATCAGATAAGATATTTTGACGGATAGAGGAATTTACAGTCGAACAGAAAGAGAAAGATCAAATAAGACAAACGGACATTACAAATAGAGGAATGGACAGTCGAACAAATAGACAGAAATCAGACCATTATAACGTTTCTGTTTCACAAATGAGAAAAGATATCTTTGGGTAGATCCAGAGTTTGATACCGGGCTGACTAACACCGACAGTGACAAAACCAGACTTTTCACTGGCATTATGATTTGTGCAACGCGTGGAGCAGAACATGCTTACACTTTGTACACTTTGTTCAATTACTATTTCCTAAATGTATGTAAATTCTAAAACCGAAGGCTTACTCTCTCTATCGTAGTTTTGTCCTTAATTAACTTTATTTGATATTACTGATTATTCGGATTTCATTTGGTTTTATGCATTGTGAACATTTATTGAAAATATGGATTTCCTTTGTTTGGATTCTAGTGCTGCTGATGAGGAATATGGTCATGCAGCTCGTTGAAATTATTGCAGTTGGGGTTAACATGTTTGTTAACATGGTCTCATGTTCCTTTACTCCATACCCTTTCGTGAAATATTACCCTTGCGGAGCACCTGATGATACCTCAGTTTTTATAGGGTTTACACTGCCAGTGCTTAAGTTTTGTGGCATTCTTGTTCATTTTTGTTTATTTGTTTTGTCTTTGTCAAACTGTCTCATTTCGTGTTGCTGTGAGTTGCCGTGATTTTGGATTTAATTTAGAATTTCCCCTTACCTCGTTCTTGCTTCAGTATTTGTTTATCGATATATTCATAATGCATTGATGAATGAATGAATGCTCAAATAGCATCTGTGAAATACGGCTCTTTTGATTGTGAGTTGAATTTTGCAATTAAACATACACGATTTCAAGAAAAATCTAATTCGATATGGCATGGATCTCTTTTCTTTATGGGATGCCTTGGGAATAGCAGTGTAAAAATGTTGGTTTATTGTACAAGTGAAGAATATACTTTTATTTTTGTCTTATTTAGTGGCTATTTATTTTGTTTTTCTGTATCAGTCAACATTTTAAGCATCTGAAAAAAAAACGTGAGAGAAAACGAATTGTTCCAAACTATTGACATGTGGTTCCAAATATCGTTTTCTCTCAAGTTGTTTTTCACCATATCGTTCATAACATGCCCATTTTAACATGTTTTATTTTGAAGAAGAAAAATTATTTTTCCAAATGTATACCAAAAACAACAACCTGAAGCAATTAATCCAGAATACATGGCATTATAAAGATCATACTTTGAGAAGGAGAGATACAAGCGGACATATATAAATTGATTATGTAGGAAAGATGAGGGATGCAGAAGGGTTTATCCAGACATTCTTTTACAGATCCTGCAAGAACTTACTTAAAGAAAAAGTGAAAATGACAACATCAAAAAAGGAAAAAGAAGGCTATAAAATCAGCGAAATAAGAAAATAAAACATTCATCTTTTGCTTACAAATTTTATTATGTAAAAAATGTCATGAGCTGCTATTTCTCGTTGAAAAAACTACCGTATAAGCGGTTATTTTCGCTGGACGCAAATTTCAAGATTTCTTTCAAAATTTGTGGACTTTATTTTCGCGGGACTCTAAATTTCGCGATTTCTTATCATTTTCGGTATAAAGTATCATATAAATTATATTTCGCGGTATGCAATTTTCGCGACTTCAAAAGTCGCGAAAAAAGCGAAAAATATGGTCCTCGCGAAAATAACCACTAATACGGTATATTCCTATATCAATTCTTAAGTACTCAACAGGTGTATATTTATCTTTTGCCCCAAAAATGTCTCCTGTTTTCGAACATGTTTACTTAAACTAATCCAAAATTCTTATTAGCGCAAAATACTGAACGAATGATCTGGCGAGGCATTCATCAATGAATACTCGAATAACTTGGGTCAAATACAGCTAATTTTGAATTTCGAAAAATACCTAATAACAAAGTCGAAACCGTTTATTTTGACGAAACTTGTTAGAGTGAAATAATGGAAAGTAAATTCACATTAAGTTACTTGAAAGTAAAATCTTTCACTGCTATCTATGTAATAAATCAGAAAAATAACTTAAGTATGAATGTTTCTGATTATCAAAAGAATAAAGTAAAGAGAAATACTTAAATGAGAATGACTTTTGATTTCCTCAAGAGTTGTGGCCGTTGTAGGTGTTTGCTGTTATCCTGTTTTTGTAATTGTAAGCATTGTCTCATGATACAGGTAAAATAATTTTGTCGTTCGGTGCACAAATTACACCAAAGTGGCATAAAGACAAACCCCAAAGAAGAAGCCAAAACTTAAACAAAACCATCTTCAATAAAATTGGAAATTGGAATTGAATATTTATAAATCAAATCTCAATATCGTTCAAAACATTTCTTGAGAAAAACTATTAATCTGCATTTATCGAAGACCTGATTTAAAATCTTACTAATTAAACATCTATGTCATTGCAAAAAATCTTGATAGTGACTACATGCTCTGGCGTAACGGATTAATTGTGAAATATATACTCCATACGTTGGGGAAGACGGAATATTACTGTCGAGGTGTGGAAAATTTACAATATCAAAATTGAAATCGTCATTTGTCATAAATTCGTGTGCTGAGGTTGCCACTGTCGTCAAACTCCGGAAGTAAATCTAAAAACGAAACAGAATGGCCAGTGTCTGTAGTCTCCTTTATTTCAAGTTCGAGTATAGTCGGCAAATTTACTACCGGTATTATTAAGCGACTAGACATCACCAATATATCTGTATTAGTAATTAAAGGATCTAGCTTCTTCAATTTTATTTTGTTTCACCAAATTTTGCAGACATTCTGTTCCGTAAGTGAAAACAGGTCGGCTAAATGAGGAGCACAATTCGTACCCATTGGAATGCCGACTGTCTGTTGGAATATCTTGCCTCCGAACTGGACAAATTTGTTGTCAATAAGAAATTCCGGCATGCTGATCAACTGTTCTTCAGTGTAGTATCGTGTGTTACCCATTGGTACTTTGTTAGTAAAATAGGTAGATGTATATGCGAAGGCTATATATTTAAAGCTTTGTCTTTTTTTGTTAGTAAATGAGTTCATGATAAGATCAATCAAACGACTTTTCAATTTTGAATGGGGAAGAGTAGTATAGAGTGTAGAAAAATCGAACGTTTTCAACAAGTGGATCTTTGAAAGTGGTCGGGTTTTCAAGTTGTTCAGACGATCTTTTGAATTTTTCAGTAGGTGACAAGAGTTTTGAATACGTAAAGTTTATATTGACATCGGTAATATTCAGGAAGCCAGTGGAGATACTTTAGCGCAGGTGTTATATCGTCTGAATTTCGTGTTCTTGATACGATCATCGCAGTAGTATTCTGTTAATAAACACATTAATTTATTTTTGCTATCTGTATACAAATATATACTTAGTTGTTTTTTTTTACAATCAACACGATGAGTGTCCGGTGGTTGTTCATATATTGTGTTGACTTATCTCCTTTATCAGGTAACGGATTTCAGTTTTGTGAGCATACTTTGCCCACTATTTTATATTTGTTGACGATCCTCCATCCATTGCCAAAACATGCAAAAGTAGAGATATAAATGTGCTTTGGTCGACATTTTAAACAAGCATACCCTTCTAGAACACCTGTTTTTTTAAGGTACACGCTGTTAGTGCTTTAGTTTTTAGTGTTATGCTTGTTGTTTGTGTGTTTTGTGGGTGTGTTGTGTCTTTGGTCATCCGTCGTCTGGTGTTCTTGCTTTTGCGTTGTCTACGGACTTTGATTTAAGTAATTTTGTGCTTTGTTTCTTCGGTATTCTACTGCTGCTGTGTTAGCAAAAGAATTCGGTGCAGGCAGGTGCTAGGGCAGTCTTGAACTTACTAAAAGATAAAGGTGATTACTCGTTGGTGAAGCCTCATCGAGGCTTAACTTATATCCGAAAAAAGCAGTAAAACTCAAAACCAATAACAGACATAAATCTAACCTGCTGAACCCCACTGATCCTAGTTTTTCAGCTTGCTTCAGATATGCAGGCCCATAATTGATTTATATTGAACAAATGAAATAGATCCCTTAGGTATTGTAAGTGATAATAAAAGTGCCTAGTACTTTATTCAAATTTATGTTTAAACCTCACGAAGGTAATTTGATAAGATTTAAGTGGACTGGTTATATTAAAAAGATTTTTGATAACACTGATTTATACATGGATGACCAAATTCTATTTAAAAATTAAAAGAATTAATAAGGTCTTTGTTGAAACAAACTTTATAAGATCAATATAAATGAAAGTCCGAAGCAATTACAGGGAGAGACCAGTAAGGGAGATCCGTAAGACATACGACAAGATCGAAAACACACAACCCAACACAGAACATTTTAGGCAAGCCTTCATATTCCCGACTTGGAACGGGCATTTTTTAAATAAAATGGTGGGTAAATATATTCTTCATTTGTTTTCGCAAATGAATATTCGTCTAGAGTGGACTTCCATACTACCTTTAAAATTGAATTTCAACTGAAATCATAATTAGGTTCAACAAAGCTGACAGAGTACTGAAGTGTGAACTGAGATACTCATATGTGAAGTTTTCAATAGAAACTGGGAGGTGAGCTGATATACCAAAAATGACAGAAGTTTTAAGGTTTGTAGAACTATTAGAGACGAATTTCATTATCACATTGTAACAGCATTAAAACTTTCGACTTCTCCACATTTTACACTACTATTTCTCATGAACAACTAAATTCTCGGCTGAAAGGTTTAATTCATAATTGTTTCTCACGTAAGAACAGTGAACGAAGATATAGGTACATTGTTGTAGGTAGAGAACAAGCCTACTTTGTGAAAAATGACTCCGAATCGGAGAAAAAAAATACAGAGGAAGAAGTGATTAAAATGTTAGAATTTCTGATCGACAATATATTTATCCAGTTTGGAGGACTTGTTTTTCAACAGACTATCGGAATTCCTATGGGCACAAACTGTGCACCTCTCCTAGCCGATCTGTATCTTCACTCTTATGAAGCTGAATTCATCGAAAGGCTTCTTCAAAATAAAGATAAAAAACTGGCACAATCCTTTAATTTTAGCTTCCGTTATAAAGATGATATTTTGTCGCTAAACAACCCTCGCTTTGGTGATTTTCTTTATTTGATCTATCCAAAAGAGCTCGAAATTAAGGATACAACAGACACTTCTACATCAGCCTCGTTCCTTGACCTTCACCTTGAAACTGACAACAGAGGAATACTTCAAACTAAGCTGTACGACAAACGCTATGGCTTCACCTTTCCAATAGTTAACTTCCCTTTTCTTTGTAGCAACATCCCAACAGCGCCGGCATATGGAGTTTACATCTCCCAGCTCATTCGCTATTCAAGAGCCTGTGTTCGATACAGTGACTTCCTTGATAGGACCCGGTTGCTCACAAATAGGCTACTTCAACAAGGGTATGTTACCCAAAACTTAAAGTCATCCCTCCAGAAGTTTTACGGTCGACATCACCATCTTGTGGACCGCTATGGGATATCTGTTTCACACATGACAACAGATCTTTCCCTTTAAGGCTTTATTGCTGTTTCCTCCTCTGCCGGATTTTACTTTCCTACCGGATTTGACATGGTCAACACGGCGGGTGTCTTATAAGAAGCAGGAGATGCTAACTCTACCGGTGCACCTGACCTCGCCCATGGTTTTTTATTGGGTCCGTGTTGTTCATCTTTGTGTGTGAGTATCTTCATTTTTCTTTTCTGTGTCGTACCTATGTTGTGTCTCTGTTTTTTTTCCGCCTTTTTTGTTTCTGGTGTTGCCATTGTCCTTGGATTGTTCGCTTTTGGATTGACGGTTCGGTTCTCAATTACTTCATACTAATGTATATGTGAGAATCCTCCAATTAAACAAATTAGAAAAATTATTGCAGATTATTACACAAAATATCCGTCATATAATAAACTTAAGTACATGTAGTCATATCGTGATGATAATTGTATTATAATGTCTGCTGCTTTATAAAACAATTATTAAGAATGTTATAAATTGTAAATTTACAGTTATTTCTACCGAAACAATTCTTTTTAAAGGGTTCTTCATTTCATATTAAGGGGGTTCGCTACTCAATTTGAAAATAAATAGGATTTCAAATAAACATGATTTTCTGTTAGATAATTCAAAAAGAAGTAATTTAAGCGAAAAATATTGATAGGTTGATTGAAAATTTGGCGGGAAACTGAACTCCTCTAATTTTTCATAGGATTTACATTAGGAAGGTTTGACCATGAATGAATGTGACAGAATAAATAGAATTCAATGAAATTTGTGCAGAATGCTCACAAAGACGTGTAAAATAAAATTATGGAAAAAAATAAGGGAGTCAATGGGCAAAAAATTACAATGCGTTGAAATGGATCAAACCCGAGGATTCCGAAAATCTGACAGAAATCCCAAAACATGAGGAGCGAACCTCCTTAAAATAAGATATTGATAATTCTGATTCATTATAATACTTACGTGTTTATTATTTCTAATTTAAGGTAGTTAACCTGGGGTTTGTGGGGATAACTCCTTTATATATAAAAATTTTTGTTGTGATTGTTATGAATAAAACAGAAAATCTATAATATTTTTATTAAATAAATTTAAAATATTCATCTTATAAGGAAAATACACTCCTTTGATAAACCACTTCATAATGCCTGCATTAAAAGGTCCATGTCTTGAATGGTATCTTAAAAAATATTAGAATAAATGAAAGTCAGGTATTTGGCAAGGGAGATAATTCTTAAAACTTGATATTCAGTATCAAGTAATTATATGACTTTTTATACAGTTTTCCTAACATTGTGAAAAAACGGTAAGGTGAACTTTTATAAAATTTTGTCATATATATGGAGGATCTTTAATTTCTCAATTTTTGATGAAAATTAATTATAGGATTTTTTCCGTTTAGAAAAAAAATGAATGAAGCTCTGTTTTCAGCATTGTTTTGACAATGTAATTTATTTTGTACTTCAAATCAACACTAAATATATGGTTATGATATTTATTTTCTGGGATTTAGGTGTACAAGTTTCTAAAATGCAGTTTAGCAATTTATGGTTAATTTTTGCTGTTTCTTATTAATATGCAGAACAGTAGTATACGCCTTGTGGTGATTTCGGAACAGAATTTAAGACATCCTTAGAAAGGATTGTTTCTAGACTGTAGATCACAAATCTTTCGGGGAAAATTTTCAAATTTTTTCTGAAGTATATAAGCACATAACTGTTTCATACTGCAAATCTAAAAAAAATGAATTTGTGGAACATTTTTGGGTTACCCCAGGTCTACTACCTTAATCCTTAATTTTCATATAATGTGATCACTGATTATTATAATTTCCCACTGCACTACGTGATGATTAATATATATAAATATATATTGCTACTTCCGTGATATCTTCTTTACTAATATTCTATCCTCAGTTTAATTAAACAATAATGCACGGGATAGTATGTTATATATTATGTAATATGTATGTTTGCGCCTGTCATAAGTCAGGAAATTTATTAAGCCTTTGTGTGTCTTGTCTGTATTCTACTTAGTTTACTTTATGTCAATAGGAGTCTAGGATGATGTTTATTTGCTGAACTCGATTACACTTTATGAAGGGGCCGACTCCGACCTGCCATAGAGTGTGGGGTTTCCTCACCGTTCATTGAAGATCTAATGGTGGCTTCGAGTTGTTATTACTCTCCTTTGAGTCGTTGTCTCCTTGATAATACGTACAAAATTCATTTGAGTCTTCTGGACAAGTTTATATCATATATACATATTGAATGGAAATCAGACTCCGTGACCTTTGTATTTGACTATGTGTGATTTAATTTTGACAGTTGTAAATAATATTGTTCCTGTTGCTAATGTAAATGTTTTATTTATAATTGTTTATATTTCCTCGAGTGTAAAGCATGCCTGAGGATAATAAAATATTTGCATTGTCGGATCCAGAGGAAGGGTTCCGGGAGTTGGAACCCTTTTTTAGTGGAAAATGTTATAATTTCGTACAAAATTTAGGTAAAAACTGACAAAAATAGATAAAAGCAACGCCTGTAACCAACCCCCTTTTCTTGAACCCCATCGGAACCCCTTTTTTCGACGGCTTGATCTGCCGGTGAATTGCCTTGTCATTTAAGATTTGTTTAATTCGTGTGCAAAATTATATCTCAGACCTTTCGCGCAGTGCTTCAGAAAGAAAAAATCCAGAGTTAATGGATAAGGAAGACATAAAACAAAATATGTGTTGCGAAACAGCTCTTAAGGCCAATAACAAAATAACGAGATACATGAGTATGTGAGCTGTTAAAAGGGATGAATTTATAATCTAAAATATAACCTAAAGCACAAAAACAACATGGCAAAATAATTTATTCTTTTTGCAGAACTCAGCAGCAAATTCGCATCTTGTAATCGCTATCATTGTACTAAATAATGCCCTGGCTCTATCTGATTGGTTTCCAAGTTGCATGGTACTAATGACGTCTCGGTCGGTATTGATCATAAGCATTTCCAAAATTTTCAGTTTTTCTTTTCGATCAAATTCCGCCTTGGGATCGTCTTGAGAATCATAAATGCGCAAAACTTGGAAAAATGGTCCACGTAGCAGAATTTCGTCTTCGTCCTGGTATTCGGATACTTCCTTTATATCAGTTGCATAGCTCATATTTAATTCACTACCTGGAAATTCTTTCTCGTACAATTTTATATATTCCGGCTTTAATTCGATAATGTGAATTTTCTGTATCATCCCGTCCGTTTCGGACGTCTTATGCTTTTTGATGAAATTTAAAGCAACTTCTCTGTTTGTACTGGAGGAGAGTAAGCTTAGAGGAATCGATATATATCTTTCAGAAATAGGTTTCTCCATAAGATCAACAAAGGCCTCAATATCTTCCTTTGGCAAGGCCATACCACGGTATACAGTTTGTGTAAAACTTCGGCCTTTCCAGAAATTTAATAATTCAATGTATAAAAGTTCAACCAGGAAAACTAGTGGGCGAATAAGTTGTTTATAATCAACTGCTTCATCAGACCGAAAAATTCGATTGATCATTGAGAAAATTTTGTTGTAGCCTTCATCTGTAGAATAAAATCTGATAATATCAAATTGATCGGAATTTGATTTAAGCGGATATTTCCCTATATCCCTCTTGGTTGAAAACATTGCATCAAACATATCTTTTGTTTGTTTTTCAGAAAAACACACATCTCTTGTAATTTCCTTCAAACTATTGTTAAATTCATCATATTTTTCCCAGTTTTCTCGAATGAACGTAAAATGATCCCTGATGGCCGCAACTCGCTCTTTCATTAGTTCATTGCTGTAATAAGGCCTACTTGGTTTATTTGTTCTTTTTTCATTACAATCTTCAAAATTTTTACCACTAATCATTTCACAAGCACATTTTCCCAAACGGTTTCCCATAACAGAACTGAGAAGTTAAGATTGCAACATTTAACTATATATATTAAATGTGCAGGTTTAATTAAGTTAATTAAGTGGATGGCTGCATTTATGTTCACATTTATGGAATAATTGGATAATTGTTTAATTAAAATTAATAACTGTTTATAAGGAACGGGGTCGGCAAAAGTGTAGTTCAGTAGATAATTTAGTCAATCCAACAATAGTTTCAAATGATTTGGTTTATTTCAAGTGTCGTTAAAAATAAAGATTGTTATCGCAATGTCTAATCTTAATTGGAGTTTTATTTTAGAACGGTCATCTGGTTTGATTCTCAAAAGTTAATATATAGCAGATATACGTATCAATACCATAACAAATAAGAGGCTCATTTGTGCCTGTATTTTTGAAATGTCTATTAGCATAATAATATTCTCCTAAAGGATCAAATTTTAGGAATGAGGTTGCCATCATTGTAGTTTTATTATTGCCAGTAAAATCATACATCTGGTAGATAACCATCATGCTTGCTTAATGTCAACTTGATGTATGAAACTGTAATGTTAGACTAAATCTGTGTTGATAGGTACATTTTGCATGTACCTTAACTGAAGATCAACGCTCCACTATCACATCTGGTGAGTTATTATGATCTCAACATACCTCCTTAATATAAACTGGAGTATGATTTGTTAGAGTTGATCTAGTTCTCAATTTGACATGTTCTTGTAGCCATGATAAAAGGGTAAAAATACACCAAGTGTACAATTAAAAAAAAAAAACTAGAAATAACGAAAATGAAATGAAAGTCATAACCAAACGTTGCGGCCAGTAAGGACTACTTATAGTGGGCAACCTGGCAGAAAGTCGAAAAAAGATGTACCAAAAAACCGGGAAAGCTAGCAAGAATTACCGCTACATATCATGCTCAAACCTGAACACTATCAAAAACGGAAATATAAAAACATATGTATTCTGTACTATGGAAACTTGAAACTTCAAATGTTTCTTAACATTCATGCTAAAGGGCCGAACAATCAAAAGAAAACTGATGAGAACTGTCGATGTTTTTCATCCGCTTGTTTGTATAAGGATATTTACGTGCATGTCCTGCATGCTGTGGTTGGCTCGCCAAAAAAATGTTCACTTATTGAGCAATCGTTTCCATTGGTAAAGGTCAGTTTGATTTCTTCAATAATTCGTTAGGGCGGGATCTGTTTTGCCTTATGGCATGTTTCTGGCATTGAATTGTAAAAATGTTGGTTCTTTTTTCAAGTGTACAATATGGTTTTTTTATTAAATTTTTTGCAATTTATTCTTTAAAAAAAAATCTGAGAGAAGTCTTATTGTTCCAAAGTTTTTATAGTTTTGTCTAAATATTTTTTATTATTATTATTATTTTCGCCATAATATTCACGTAGTATTCATATTAACATGATTTATTTTGAAGAAAAAAAATTCCAAGTTAATACCAAAAACATCACCCAAAAATAAAAAATCCAAAATACATGGCATCCATAGTAGGTGAGATATAAGGGGACATATATAAATTGATGATGTAGGGAAGTTGTAGTGGAGATGTAGGAAGGATGCAAAGGGGTTTATCAAGACATTTTTTACAAACTAAAATTTACAGATCATTGAAGAACAAACTTGAGGATAAATTTACAATTTACAGAAGACTATAAAATCGAAGAAAAGAGAAACTCCATCTCCTATGTCAAAATATTTGTTAACAAGAAGTATTTTGAAATCATATTTCTGTTATTTCCAATGCTTTCAAACCACTGCAAAATTTATTTAACTAGATATGAGAAATGTCATTAACAGCTATTTTTCGTTGAAGAAACTATATATTTTTATCTTAATTTCTAAGTATTCAGCAGGTGTGTATATATCTGTAGCGCCTAAAAAGTTCACTGTTTCCTTTAACTATTTCAAGATCTATTATCTCAAAATATTCAATGATCGATTTTGTCAACAGAGCGAAATTACTGTCTCAAAAACTTATACATCAAGGGTATGTTCAGTCACTGTTGCAATTGTTACTACAGAAGTTTCACGGTCGTCACCACGATTTGACAGACCATTACAATGTTTCTCTTTCACAAATGAGAACAGATATCTTTGGGTGGATCCAGAGTTTGATACCGGACTGACTAACACCGACTGTGACAAAACCAGACTTTTTACTGGCAGTGTGACGAGTGACACGCGTGGAGAAGAACATGCTCACCCTTCCGGACAACCTGATGATACCTCAGTTTTTATAGGGTTCACACTGCCAGTGCTTAAGTTTTGTGGCATTCTTGATTTGTTTTGTCTTTGTCATGCTGTCTCATTTCGTGTTGCTGCGAGTTGCCGTGATTTTGGATTTAATTTTAGACTTTCCCCTTTGCTCGTTCTTGCTTCAGTATTTGTTTACCGATATATTCATAATGCATTGATGAATGAATGCTCAAAAAGCATATGTGAAATACGGCTTTTTTGATTGTGAGTTGAGTTTGGAAAACATACACGATTTCAAGAAAAATCTAATTTGATATGGCATGGATCTTTTTTCTTTATTGGATGCCTTGGGCATAGCAGTGTAAAAATGTTGGTTTATTGTACAAGTGAAGAATATACTTTTATTTGTGTCTTATCTAGTGGCTATTTATTTTGTTTTTCTGTATCAGTCAACATTTTTAAGTATCTGAAAAAAAAAATCGTGAGAGAAAACAAATTGTTCCGAACTGTTGATATGTGGTTCTAAATATCGTTTTCTCTCAAGTTTTTTTCACCATATCGTTCATAACATGCCCATTTTAACATGTTTTATTTTGGAGAAGAAAAATTATTTTTGCAAATGTATACCAAAAACAACAAACTGAGGCAATTTATCCAGAATACACGGAAGAGATTCAAGCGGACATATACAAATTGATAATGTAGGAAAGATAGGAGATGCACAGGGATTTATCCAGACATTCTTTTACAGATCCTGCAAGAACTTACTTAAAGAAAAAGTGAAAATGACAACATCAAAAACCGGAAGAAGAAGGCTATAAAATCAGCGAAATAAGAAAATAAAACATTCATCTTCTGCTTTCAAATTTGATTATATAGGAAATGTCATGAGCTGCTATTTCTCGTTGAAGAAATTACTGTATAAGTGGTTATTTTCGCGGGACGCAAATTTCGCGATTTCTTTCAAAATTTGTGGACTTTATTTTCGCGGGACTCTTAATTACGCGATTGCTTATCATTTTCGGTATAAAGTATCATATTAATTATATTTCGCGGTATGCAATTTTCGCGACTTCAAAAGTCCTGAAAGAAGCGAAAATATGGTCCTCGCGAAAATAACCACTTATACGGTATATTCCTAAGTACTCAGCAGGTGTATATATATCTCTAGCGCCCAAAACGCCCAAAACGTCTCCTATTTTTGAGCATGTTTACTTTAACTAATCCAAAATTGTTATTATCGAAAAATACTGAACGAATGATCTGGCGAGGCATTGGTCAATGAATACTCGAATAACTTGTGTCAAATACAGCTAATTTTGAATTTGGACAAATACCTAATAACAAAGTCGAAACCGTTTATTTTGACGAAACTTGCTAGAGTGAAATTATGGAAAGTTAATGGAAAGTTAATTCACATTAAGTTACTTGAAAGTAAAATCTTTCACTGCTATATATGAAATAAATCAGAAAATTAATTTAAGTAAGAATTTTTTAGATTATCAAAATAATAAAGTATAGAGAAAAAGTTAAATAAAAATAACTTTTGATTTCCTCAAGAGTTTTCTCTCTCTGACCATTGTTAAAATTTACCATCAATTAAGGGTGTAACAAAGGTGTTTTAATCTACAATTGCTGAGCATATGTCGACAAACTAAACTTCAGTTTAATTAAATTATACTTTAACGGACTTCCTTTTTCTTCTTCCTTGATCATTTCACTAGTTGCATTTGGGATGATTTTTGAATTTTGAAAGAATCGAGTGTATGATTTTAGGCTCTTAAATTGTGATACTTATAGTATGTCATTTGATAACTTAAATTATTTATGTTTCATTATGTATCATTAGAATATGAAACATATATAATCCTTTAAAAACTGACTAAATATCCCGATTGGAATATAATTGCTAAATCGGGATATAATGGCTCAATTGGGATATAGCGGTCCAACAACATTTATAATGTTAGCTTGAGAAACGACAGTATTGACATATGTCTTTATCCAACTTGATGTATTCGTTCTCTTTGCAATTTCGTTAAAGGATGTAACTCCATCTGTTCGTTCTTTATTCATGTTTTAAATTTTAATTTCATTATTCTCCATGTAAGACAGCTACATAATTATTTTATCTAATTTATGAACAATGAATAGATTGATCAAGATACGTTGTGTTTATTATCTGTAATGTTTTAATATGCATCATTTAGCAATACTGTTACAAAAGTACTATACCGTGCGCCGTTAAAGTTTTCATAGAGTTCGCAATTTAAAAAAGTTTGATCCTGAATAGTTTAAATTCCAGATAGCCGCATTAGTAAAAATGTTTTGTTGGGCTTACCTTTTCCGGGGATTGATTAATGTTCATCTTGATTTCGTAATACTAATTGTACAAGATTTCGCTACGTTGATCTACTTTTATATCTTAATAGA
Organism: Modiolus philippinarum; assembly: GCA_002080025.1. NCBI lineage: Eukaryota > Metazoa > Mollusca > Bivalvia > Mytilida > Modiolidae > Modiolus > Modiolus philippinarum. The sequence continues at coordinate 25,055 of MJUU01024459.1, forward strand.
TACAGTATTAATTAACCGACAATATCCGGCGATTTCACCCGGCAAGCTACCAGTTAAAGGGTTCATTCGACCAGTAGCAGACTCTGCGTGTAACAATGGTGTTTTAATCTACAATTTCTGAGCATATTTGAATACGTCCAAAAAATGTTAAAGGCGAGGATGATTGTTTTATAAGCTTGAAATTTAATTTGATCGCGGTCTGAGAAATAATTTATAAATAATATTGGAAGTGAATACCATTATATCTTCAGCTAATGCCCCCTTCGTGTCATTTAGAGTATCATTCACGTTCATTTTTGTTTATTTGGTTTGTCTTTGTCATTTTGTCTCAATTCGTGTTGGAGGTAAATTACCGTGTTCTTATATTTATGATTTTAGAATTTCCCCTTTCTTCTTTCTTGCTTCAGTATTCGTTTGGCGATGTATTAGGTAAGAGTTCGTCGTGAAAGGTTCTTTTCGAAGCATTACGTCGAGTTTCCTCAAAATTTGAAACATCTCTAATACAACCATCGTGTTACGTATGTATTATAACTCTATGTCAGGGAAATTCTGTGTTATTTAAGACATAAGCTTACCACTGAGATCGATATCGCACTTATACTTATATCATTCTAGTATATGCAAAGCCGACATACTCCGTGCGAGACATTTACACAAAAAGCTCCATGTAGAAGATAAAATATTTGCACTGGAGGAATTAAATCCGAAAAACATTCTCCAAGAAACGGGAAGTTTGGATGCTATTTTACCAAGCAGCAACAATGGAAAAAAATACCAAATATTGCAAATATTTAGCACTGCTATCTCTAGAAAAACAAACGAAAATATCTTTTTCAGTTAATTTGCAATTTTGAACCGACGTCTTTTTATCACTCCTAGCTTTGCTGGCTATGACAGGATGAGCTTTTGTCATCCCTTGGCGTCCGTCGTACGCAGTCCATCCGTCGTTTTCATCAAGAGATCTCCTCTGAAACCATTGGGCCAATTGAAACCAAACTTGGTCACAATAGTCCTTGGATAACCTGTTTCAAAAATTGTGTCGGGCTTGTCCAATCAGATGGGTTTTGAAAATCACACAATACGGTGTGCCGAATTAAGGTTGCTCACATGAACAAAAGTATTTATTTTGTTTAGGCAAGTATATATCTAATTGTAGTTTTTAGTCCTACACATTAAAATGTTTGTCTTTAAGGCATTTGTTTGTGCAAAACCATACTAAATAAAACAAACTAAAACCTAAGGATTAACTCCTTCCATCGCAGTTTTGTCTTTAGCTATATTTGATATTACTGATTGTTTGGTTTTATGCATTTTAAACATTCTTTGAAATTATGGATTTCCTTTGTTTGGGTTCTAGTGGTGCTGATGAGGAATTAATTTCCGAAATGGCCATACAGCTCATTAAAATTATTGCAGTTGGATTTAACATATGTGTTATGGTCTTATGTTCATTTACTCCATATCTTTTCGTTAAATATTTAATACCGGAGTTTGTCTTTTATTGCAGTGTGGAGTTGGTAAAACAATTCCCCGTAGTAGAGATGTATGCTCTTTATTTTTCTTCGATATGGTGTACTTGTACATGAGATAATATCTCATGTGTACAGTTTGTTCAATTACTATTATCTAAATTTATGTAAATTCTTAAACCTATGGATTAACTCCGTCCATCGTAGTTTTGTCTTTAGCTATATTTGATATTACTGATTGTTTGGTTTTATGCATTTTAAACATTCTTTGAAATTATGGATTTCCTTTGTTTGGGTTCTAGTGCTGCTGATGAGGAATTAATTTCCGAANCTTGCCATAATGAAACTTCTTGCAATTTGACTAAAAATATATGACAAAAGGGACTTTTTCTTTATTCGATACAATATCGATGCCCGCAATGATGAAACTTCTTGCAATTTGACTAATACTGTATGTTTGGGTTCTAGTGCTGCTGATGAGGAATTAATTTCCGAAATGGCCATACAGCTCATTAAAATTATTGCAGTTGGATTTAACATATGTGTTATGGTCTCATGTTCATTTACTCCACATCTTTTCGTTAAATATTGGAAAAGAGAATAAATGTTCAAATGCGTTAAGATTTAATCCTAAAACTATATGGTCAAAATTTCAAAGTAGCGGGCATTGCTGTTCCTTAGGAAATAACAAGTGGTCTGGGATCCAACCGTTTTTTAATATTGGGTTTCGACCTCCAACACAAGAGCTCCGGTTTCCACTCATATGGCTCCGGGATCCACTCATTGGCTCCGGGCTATACATACATGGACTCCTGGCTCTCTGGCAACTGCGTTATGTGATCCCTCCCATAGACGAGTTGATATTGGATCTATATCAATACAACGTGTTATAACCTTTATGTCACTGATGACCATCATCTTGCAGTCAAGTCACCATGGTGCATATTCAATAAAAGAACCTGTCGAGCAACAGAAAGTACGACTTAACTATCACGTCAAAGAGAATAATACAATGCACGATGAAAAGGTAGATTGAAGCTATACTAATTTCCTAATTTTCATGCCTTTGTTTCTGATAGTAAAGTAAAATCACAATATAACTGCGTAGCGGTTTAGCACAACTCAAAATCAACTATGATAATTAAAAGAATACCACAACCCTTGCCCTCCTACAAGGTCTACCTTTATAAAGTTTAACATGATGTTCGTGTCATTCTTTTATGATTTTAAATCCTTGTATGCACATTATTTCCTGCTGTGAAATAATAAGATAAATGTCTATATTCTTATGTTTTGGTAATTTATAAAATTTTTACATTTATTCATTTAAATTACTTGCAATTTATACCATAAGTCACGGTCAATGCTTTCGTGGCTTATACAATTATGTAACATTACAGACTAAAGGTTTGCCAACTTAAACATGGATTTATAAAAGATTTAAGGTAATACGATACAAAAAAAGAAAAAAAAAGAAAAAAAACTTTAAAAAAAGTGAAGTTACGAGTTATCATTCTTAATGTTACGGCCTATTGAACGTTTTGCAGACCCCATGATTCTAATGAAAACTATACTCAAATTCACTAGGCTATGATATACATGTATTTGATTAAATGGTCTTTTCAATTTTCTGGACTGCAGTTTATTTGTTGTAACAAAACGCAAGGATTCTTTTCTAATATCACTTACAACAATCATTCCTCCTGCACGTGTGGTGATACGATTAAAGCACTTAATCTTTTGCTTGACATCATTTTTGTTCGTTTTGGCAACATTGTTTATCAACAGGTCATTGGAATTCCCATGCGTACAAATTGTGCACCTCTCATTGCAGATCTTTTTCTTTTCTGTTATGAACGTGACTTTATGAAAAAAATACAAAATGGGACCATACAAAACAGTGATCAACTTATTTCTATTTTCAACGATAACAGCAGGTATATTGACGATATCCTTACTATTGACAATCCCCAGTTATTAGATTATGTCGACATCATTTACCCACAACAACTGAAACTTAATAAAGCTAATAATGATTCTAAGAATTGTCCTTTTCTGGATCTAACTATCATCGTTGACTCTGGTAAAATAAAAACTAAAATTTACGATAAAAGGGATGATTTTGATTTCAGTATTACTAATTTCCCTTTTCTTGACGGCGACGTTCCTCTATCCCCATCCTACGGAGTTTATATTCCTCAACTGGTACGATTCGCACGCGTTTGTTCTACTCTTGACGACTTCAATGAACGTAACCTCACTATCACTTCAAAACTTTTGCAGCAAGGTTACAGATTTCATAAATTGTTAAATACATTTAAAAAGCTTTATCGAAGATATGAACATCTGACATCTAAATACAATGTCACTTGCAAACAGCTTATTTCTAAGGGCATTTCCCATCCTCGATTTTATGGAAATGTTGTTAAAAATGCCAGAAACTGATTAAAAATCCAGAAAAACTGGAACGTAACTTACATTCTTTACGCAATAGGGGATATCGACAGGATATTCTGCACGTTTCCGTTAAGTTAGCTTTGGGATCCAGTGACCTGAGGATTTTACACACATACTGGCCTCTCACTGATACTGCCGATGTCTACTGAAATACATGATGATTCTTTACCAAACCCATTGGGAGTTTTGAATTTGATTTTCCTTCCGTAGTGCGACAGTGTTTTACCAGCAGACTAGGCTCCTTGAGCTAGCCGGCAGTTTAGCGGCGAGCACTCTTTGACCCATCTTTTAAAATTACGTTTTGTTCCCCCATTTTTCTTTTCTAGATTGTGGTCATGGAGTTAGTAGTCTACCTGTATGGGTTTTATTCGTATGTTTATTCTAATATAGGGAAACAAGACAGAGAAAGGGGAGGTTTGGGTACCCATAAACCGGTTCAACCCTATCGCTGGCTTTTGCTAGTGCCGGTACCAAGTCCGGCTGTCCCGAGTTCCTATCGTTGTTTATTTTTGTCTTTTGTATTTTTATTGTGGTTTTTTTCTTGTGCAGTTCCTATTTACTTACTGGCATGTGGCTATGTTTTTCGGCCATTGTAGGTGTTTCCCGTTATCTTTTTTATTCCATGTAAACATACTTGATGACTATAATTTGGATATTTCTAATTGCCTTTTTTGGCTTATATTTTTCTTACAAAAAAAAAAAAAAAAAAAAAAAAAAAAAAAAAAAAAAAACAGCATCAACAATACAAATATCGATTATAGTAACACACTTGAAACATAAATCGCAAAAACACGCGAATCACTCTTATTATTCTTTTTGTTCTTTTTTTTCTTTTTCCTTTTTTGTTCCTTATTTAACACTCTTTATGATTTTCAGATTTTCATGACATCTGTTGTATTGAACTTTAAACAAGTTAATTCTAAATCATACAGGTATTTCTGTTCACTGTAAAAAAAAAAATTGCAACTCGACTTTCTTTCATCATTGTTATTTTCCGTTTAGTTCAAAATTAACAATGATGGGAGATAGAGTAAATGCAAATGAGACAAAGTCTCTTCAAATTTGCTAAGCGGATCAAGGCCAAAACTTGTGTCCTTTTAAAAAAGACAAATCTAATTCCGAGTGAAGCAAGGCATTTTGGCCATTTTTCTAGGGTCCGCTGAGGACCCCCCCCCCCAAATGAAAAATATATTGTCACGAGTCATTTGCCTCATTTGCCTCGATGTAGGTACTTGGTGTGGATATTAAAATTATATGCCTACTACATGTCGCGCGACTTAAGTACAGGCATAATTACATGGTAAAGTTAAATCGAATTAGAAGTAAAGCGTAAACTACATTTTGTTGTGTAAAATGAAAACATCTCTTTACATTAGAAATTTGATTTAAAGACACTAAGAAAATGATATCGATCTTTAGTATACCTATGTTATCATACATAACCTCTCATAAAGTTAATTTGGAACAGTCATAAAAGCTCCTCTAAGTCAATTAAGACCATGTATCAAGTCTGCTCTAGAACTGCTCTACGTCTGCTCTAGAATCATGACAGGTCTGACCAGTCATGGTCACAGCTTAAATCCTGACCATTTTTGTCAGAACCCTGACTGATATGACCTGTTCTATCCATGAGTGGTATGACCTATTCTAGCCATGACTGCTCTGACCTATTCTAGCCATGACTGCTCTGATCTGTTCTAGCCATGACGCCTCTTAACTATTCTAGCCATGACAGCTTAAGTTGACCCGCATTGGGACCTTCTCTTGCAAGAACCCCGAATTTCATATCGTTCAAATAAAGCGATTTATAGATTAGCTAGAATTTTCGTCATTCAAAGTCGTGAGCTTACTCAAATAGAACAAAATACGCATTTTTTTTTTAATTTCCGACACAAATAATTTACAAACTTTAAAGCGGATGAGGAGTTGGCACTCTCCGTTTTTTTGAACTTCTATTGATTTCACTCGGAATTAAGGCAAACATTATTTGACAGAACGTTGCCAAATTTTATACCAAATTGTAAGGAAAATACCATAAAACTTGGGGTATAAGGGTTTATATATAAATAATTTAAGGAAACTGAAACTGAATAATCTGCCCATCTGTATCTGTATATGTGTTAAATATTATGAAGGAAATTTGTTTGGAACATATGACAAAAGACATTTTTTCTTTATTCGATATAACATCAATGTCCGCAATAATGAAACTTCCTTCAATTTGACTAAAGCATATGACAAAGGAGAATTTTCTATACTCGTTATAATATCTATACCCTCAATAATGAAAATTCCTGTAATTTGCCTTAAAACATATGACAAAATGAACCTTTTCTATATTAGATATAATATCTATTCCCGCTTTAATGAAAATATTAAATTTGACTGAAAGCATATGATACAAGGCACTTTTTTCTATATTCAATATTATATTTGTGTCCGCAATAATGAAACTTCATGTAATTTGGGTAAAAACATATTGCATAAGGGACTTTTTCTATATTTGATATAAGATCGATGCTTGCCATAATGAAACTTCTTGCAATTTGACTAAAAATATATGACAAAAGGGACTTTTTCTTTATTCGATACAATATCGATGCCCGCAATGATGAAACTTCTTGCAATTTGACTAATACTGTATGACAAAAGGGACTCTTTCTCTATTCGATATGATATCGATACCCGCAATAATGAAAATTCATGTAATTTTACAAAAAACAAATGATAAAAGGAACTTTTCTTTATTCGATATAACATCGATGCCACAATTATGAAACTTACTTACTGTAATTTGACTAAAAACATATGACATAAAGCACTTTTTCTATATTTGATATAAGATAGATGCCTGCAATAATGAAACGTTTTGCAATTTGACTAAAATATATGACAAAAGTACCTCTTTCTTTTTTCGATATAATACCGATTCCTCCCATAATGAAACTTCTTGCAATTTGACAAAAAATATATGACCAAAATGACTTTTTATTTACTCGATACAATATCGATCCCACCAATGATGAAACTTCTTGCAATGTGACTGGAAATATAAACAAAAGGGACTTTTTCTCTATTCGATATTATATCGATGCCCACAATAATGCAAAATTCCTGTAATTTGACTAAAAAATATGACAAAAGGGAATTTTTTTTTCGATATTATACCCATGCCCGCAGTAATGAATTTTCTTTAATTTGACTAACACCATATGATGAATTGGACTTTTATTTATTCGAAATCGATGCCGCAATAATGAAACTTACTGTAACTTGACTAAAATCATATGACAAAAAGTATTTTGTCTTTATTCGATACAAAATCAATGCCCTCAAAGATGAAATGTCTTGCAATTTGAAAAATTATATATGACAAAAAGGCCTTTTCTTTAATCTATATAATATTGATGCCCGCAATAATGTAACTTACTGTAATTTGACTAAAAACATATGACAAAGTTTTTTTTTTCTTTATTTGATATACTATCGAAGCCTGCAATAATGAAACTTCTTGTTATTTGACTAAAAAATATGATTAAGGGACTTTTCTTCATTTGATATGACATCGATACCCTCAATAATGAAACTTCTTGTAATTTTACTAAAAACATATGACAAAAGGGACTTTTCTTTATTAGATCATGTAGATATAATATTGATGTCCACAATAATGAAACTTCTAGTAATTTGACTTAAAACATATATATATCTATTCAAAGATACATGTATTGATCAGTCCCATTGGATTAATTTGGGTCATTTTTTTAAAGAATCTATGGATAAATTAGGTCTCAAATTTCAAGTGTCCTTCTTATTTCAGGTAGGATTTTTGAACCTTAATAGTGCAGTGACGTTTCGTAAAAAGACCCTTAGTTATTGCACCCACCTAACACACGGCTAAATTTCACTTTAAATTAAAGGTAAATGTCTATACTGTTTTTTTCACCCGGTCGTCACAAAATCGTATGGTGCATTTTTTTTTTGTAAAACTGACATAAAACTCGGAAATTAATTTCAAAAGAGAGAAATGACCTCCCGTGCTTTTACGCTTTTATTGTTTATTAATCTTTACATTCCTCCTAAACTATCTACGCATTACATAAATAAAAGATTAAGAAATATCGAAACTTATCAAACGTAATTGGATTATGTAAATTTTTTATGTTTTATGTTTCACAGTTTTATGTATTTTTAATATTTTGTTGACATAACTCGCAAGTACGGGTCAATCTATTCTCTTTTTGAAATTATGTTAGCATTGTTGTAGCCTATCTATATCAATTGAATACTTGTTAATTAATTTCTACGGATTGTACATGTTAAGCGATTCAAAATCATTGGCATAATGTGGTTTTTGCGATATTTTTGAGATACGGAAAACTTAACTAGTCCGACCTTCTTTTTGCACTCTTATTATTAGTCGAGCACATCGTGTTAATCGAAGTGTGCTGGTCGTTTTACAATAAATGTATTGCGTATTTGCTTAATATATTGTACAGAACGTTAAAGAAGTGTCTTCTAACATTAACATTTTTTATTGATTGATCAATTTATGAGAAAAAATGATATTTTAAAACCTTCTATTGAGTGGCAGCAATGTATTGTTTATCAAGTACTTAATTCCGAGAAATTGTGCCTCCCAACAGAAAAAGAGAAAACAAGTTTTCTCTCTGCTGTTGACAAGCGGAAAGATAAAGTTTACAGACGACAAGTGGACGAATATAAAACAATTGAAAATGTCCCACTTGAAAATATCATAAAAGTTGCTATAAATCTTTCACAAGTAAACACAATTTGTCTGCTTCAGTATTTTTTGACGCTGATCTATGTGAAAGTACAACTTCTTTGCAAAAATCTACTAGTCAAGAAACTATTGGCCCGATGACGCGATCAAGCAGACTTTCTGCCACTGATTGGACTGTTTGCATATTCTGTAAATACAATGCATTTAATCAAGACAAAAAGCTTCATACAATATCTTCAGATGAGCGAATCAAAAAGATACTAAATGTTGCAACAAAGACATCCGACCGTGACATGGTTTATAAAATTTCCTGTGACGGTTTTGTAGATAATGCCTTGTACCATTCAGCATATATTACAAAATACTTGCTCAGAAATGATAAAAATGATGATAACAAGAAGTTCCCGAATCTGAACATGAAAATGCGTTTGAATTGTTTGTTTCTACAATCAAAGATGACCTACTAGTGCACAAAAAGGTATTCTATCTGACACATGTATTAAAAAAATTTTGTTCTTTTCTTCCCCTTGCTCGGAAAAGCTATACAACATACCGACTTAAACAAAAACTGCAAAAACAGTTTGGGGATTCCATTGTCATACAGTCTCAGAAAGGGCAGGGTATGTCCAATGTTGCTTATAGTATCTCCATTTTCCTCCCTGAAGCCATTGACACAACTAACCGTTTAAAAGGTTATTTGAGTTCTGTAGGTATCAATGACCTGAGCAATGTTGATGGGACAGCATGCGATGAAGAACAAATACTTCATGCAGCTGCTTGTATTTTACGGAAGCAGATTAGTGAGGTTCGAATGCTAAGTGATGAATATCCATTGCCTTCCGACCCGACAATTAACCATTCTGTTGAGATTATGCCATCTGCTTTAGAAATGTTTTTGTCTTGGCTTTTGGATGATGGTTCGTACGCATGTGTAAATGAAGACTGTGAAATCTCTTCAGAAAAGTTGCGCAAGTGTATGCCATTAGCAGAATGCATAGTTTCTATAAATGGAAATTCTTTCACACCTTTTCATTTAGGGTTGGCGTTACGCGTTACAAATGCATCATGCTCATGGATCCAAACAACTTGTGGAAACATTATACAGACATGGGCTTCTTACAACGAACTAAGACGCTATCTTACTAGTCCAGCTGACCATGAGATCAAAAAAATTGAAAGTGGCACCTATGTTCCTCATGGTATTGTTTCATCGTGCGGCAGAATTAATTTAATTCAAGAAGGCGCGGACAACGTGGATATCAATACAGAAGCTATTGACGGAAAGGATACGTTCCACTCTATGGCTAGGGCTGTCTTCCAGGTTCAGCCTTTTTCCTCTGGTTTACTTGTTGATGATATCAAGATCAAACGTACTCACGAGCGTTCCCTTCAACGGCTACCATAATCAGTTGTATTCCTTTCAATAAACCAAAGGAACGAATGGAACAAAGTCGTCGCCTATGAAAAGATTCTTTCCTATAGCTATGATGTCCCAAATGGCCAAATACCAGACCAAACTTGGTTATTTTTAAGACTTCTCTCAAGAAATGTTGTTGAGTTTCCGATTGCATTGCAGCCATTAACTGATCATCAGGATATTCCTTTTTGGACAGGATATAATCGTGAAACTTCAAGAAAAAGTCCAACATACAGTGAAGTAACATATGCTCCTATTCTAGATTCCAAACCTAGCGATATGGCAACTGTGTACACTACCATGACAAGGTGTGTTGACATGTGTAGAAAAGCTGATCAACGGTTTTCTGTTCAAACCTTTGGTCAGCAGTTGTATGCTGTTGCACAGCAGGTAAAGTGGTCAAAGCCTCCTGAATTTCAGGATCACATCTTACGATGAGTTGGGTTCCACACGTTGTCCTGCTTTATAGCGTCGATTGGAAAAATTTGGGGAGATGTAGGTCTCACGGATTTGCTTGTTGATTCTGGTGTATATGCGTCGTGCACAATTGAGCAAAGGCTCTCTGGAAAACAATTCAACAGAGCAGTGCGAGGTCCCACACTTGCATATGAAGCAGTCATGTCAGTTTGTCTGTCTTCTTTTTCTGAATAATATAGGACAAATGATCATCATACAAACATACCAAATGATGTTTGGGATGCTTTACTGAGGTGCTATGGTAGTTTTTCAGACGATAAATATTCTTTTAGTACGAATATCGCCGATTTCAATTCTTTGAATGAAATACACCTTCACCCCTTCTAAAAGAGTTTCGCAAAATGAGCTGTGCTGTTTCTCCAACCTTTCAGTACTGGGATCTGTATCTACAAGCTGTTGAAGTAATGTTACAAAATATCCGGGCTGAGAAGAATGGCATTTGGTTATTGCACTTGACTGCAGTGCGTTCAATGCTGCCATATCTATTTGTTACTAGCAGAAACGACTACTACCGTTGGACTCCTGTTTACATACTTGACAGGCTCGATCTCCCGCCTGAACATCAATCAAGCTTTAACGACGGTTTTTTCGCCATACGTCAGAATGTTGGTTCCTTTAATGGGGTGTTGAGTGATATGGCCACTAAAAAGACGGTCATCAAAGACAGCAAAGGAAATGGAGGCATTGTAGGTTTATCCAGACAAAAATTTGCACCGATCAGGTGGAACCTTACACGACATATAGTTGGTCATTTCAGTACAGAAATGAGAGCGAGATCAGGATTAGTTCTTGAGGATGATGACAAGCACGATGAATGCAGGCCTGCTTCTATGAAAAGAGATGAACAGCAAGTCCTCGATCTGGTCAGTCATTTACAGGAGAAAATGGTAAATCCCTTCGACACTAAACAACATCCTCGTGAATTGATTAATATATCAACAGGTGTTTATGCATCGAAAGAGGTTCAAGAATCGCTCTTTAACTCTTTAAAGCAGTTGATACCGGTAATGCCATGGTCAAGAAATTCATTGATAGTGCTTTGTATGATGGTAAGTCTGGAAGTTTTTATGGACGAATTCAAATATCAAACTGAAAAACATTTTCCGACATGAACAAAAAGACAAAACTCAAATGCAGGTCAGGTGAAATTGTAAGTAGTAACATCAACCCTGAAATTATCTTTTGATGGACTTTGGCACTAACGAAATGTAGAGATAATGAAACGGCAGAAAAATTGCTCTCATTTCCCATTGGACCTATACCTACCTCTCTTTTTCATGGTGATGGTACAATGCGACGATGTGTTAAATCTGATCTCGCCCATGAACTTGAAAATGAAACCTGTTCATCACACATACTTCCCCCATTTGAACCATCACACACAGTGATAATCAGAAATGGCATGGGCGTCATCCAGTCAATGGATGTCAAGAAATATTCTCGTTTTGCTGATCATGCTCCTTTTATTTGAAACAACAGTCAGCACATTTTGCAACAGTATCAACAATTGCAGATGTGTTTAATCGAAATGATGTCACAGACTCAATTAAATCTGCTGAAAGAGAACGTCGATCCCAAGCATCTGGTGGTCATTGGATTTACCAGGTAAATAAAGGATGCAGTGTTCCACACTGGTAAAAATTTCTTGGCAACAGCAAAAATAAGCAGGCCCTCGTCTCCTTCCTCGGGGATTTCATATCAAATTCCTATATAGCTGACCACCCCTACAAAACAGCCAAATATTGTATCTAGCAGGGGCCTTCCAAAATCCCGAGATGGTCAGAAAAATAGTAAACGATCACGTCACTGATTATTTACGTTTGTTCAGCACAAAGGAGGAAGCCGATACCAGAATTATCCTACAGGCCTTACATGCTGATGAACAATTTTGAAATTCCACTGTAAGAGGAAGAACGGTCATCAGAAAACGTCAACTTAACGCCAGTCAGCGTCATACTATACACATGTTTTGATAACAATTCACTCATACATTACTAATCTGTTTTCTCAACTAATAAAATCCACGTTATTTTGATCTATTCTGGTGCCAGACCATGAAAGGTGAAAATTGATTTTTTTTATCTTTCACCTACATTTTACAAAATGTGCACCATGTTATACTTTGACGACCGGTCAAATCTGAAAGTACATACATTTTCCTTTCCATTGATATACAGTTCAGCTGTGTGTTCCATATGTGCATTAAAAATGAAATTTTGGTATTCATGTGACCCACCTATAAGGCTCACCCCGTCAGTTTATCTTCAAGATCCACCCGGTCCGATTCCGCAACAAACCTCAGTGGATATGTTACTATACGGATATAATTTATCACTTGCATAGCTCGCGGTATGATAATATTTTACGTCTATGCACTAAATAACTATCTATTAGTCGGTTTAATGGCAATTTTAGGACCAGAACGGTCATGCTAAGAGGAGACTAGATGAGAACAGACTTGGTTAGAGTTCACTTTGGTAGAACGGTCATGGCTAGAACAGACTATCGTAAAACGGTCATGACTAGAACAGACGTACGTAGAACGGTCATGGCTAGAACAAACGTACTTAGCAGTCATGGCTAGAACAGACTTTACACGAAATGTCATGATTCTAGGACCAGAGCAGACCAGTCAGGTTTCTAGGACCGCCCTTAGTCTGCCCCAAGATAACTTTAAGTTTACTTTGACATGCTCTCATGACTGCTCTCCAAGTTAACGTAGACGAGAGGTTATGTCTGCACCCCACTGTAAATACATATAATGCTATGTTGGGTAACAAGTGCTTTTTACACGAGTTCTTTTGACGGGCGACGGATGATAGATATTGTAAGAGCACTTTGCCAGTTTAATTTATGTATATTGACGATTCTGCATCCACGACCAAAAAGACATTGATGTAGCGTTGTTCCACATTTTGCAAAGAATTCCGCTCGACCGCTGCTAGGGGTCATTTTGAACTTACTATGAGTCAGAAGGGAAGCTCATTGTTGAAGGCCTCATGGTACCTTTGCGATGAAGAACAACAGTAAAAGCGATGTTCCTTTGCTTGTTTAACCATTTTGTTGTAGAGACTTTGTCTTATTTACATTTACTTCATATCCTTGTTTATATATAAAGGACACGGTGAGATAAGGGGCTGATTTGGCCCAAAATTTTGGTGATTTTTTTTTAGTTGCATGTTAATATTTTCTTTATGTACGTTTAAAAGTCCAGATACCACTTAAGAAAAAAAAATACAAAATATAGTACCCATGACGTCACAGTAGCTACAGCTCTGACTCATGTTAAAGTTAATTTTGAACGTTTTCATAGAAAAACAAGGATCTTGGCATATTTTCGAACGGTTTTCCTAATAGGGAATAAAGAGCACAAGAACCAAATAGATAATTTACCATCTGGTTAGTACAGATGCGTTGGACCTCCCATATAATTTTTTTTTAAGTTCTTGCATGCGCTCTTTGTTTACTCTTAAGAAAAAATAATCAAAATTCGTCAAATTTGTCATTTTTCGACAAAGTACATTATGCAGTTTGTACCATTTTCTACACTGTTAACATACATCAGTACCTAAAAAATCTTCCTGTTAACTGTTAACCCATAACCATACAACATTTCAACAAAATATATATTGTGTATTTTAGTAATCTTATTTTTGAGGCCAAATAAGGCCCTTGCCGCACCTACTCCTTCAGAAGAAAACGCAAAAATGAACTAAATATCTTTTCCGTAAAATTCTCACGATATTGGTATAGAATTCTTAAAAAGGGATATTTTACAGTTCAGTTCTTACCATTTAGAAGATAGGAATATATGTCTTTATACTTTATGTGTATCTCATCGGAAGTTATATTACCCTTTAAGTGGGGGGGGGGGGGTATTTTTTTCGTATATTTATAATAAAGAAACTGCATGCCTTAGCTGAATCGACCAAATTTTATTTTCAAAACACAAAGTATTGAGTGTCATGAAAACAACAGTCAAAAGGGTTTCTTAATTACCTGATAATGCAGGTATCTATTGGAGATTATTTTAGTACCAGGTGTATTTTTTTTACCTGATTATCAAAAGCCGTTATTGATTATTTGATTCCATTTCGTGAAAATTTATTGAATTACACTACTTTCAGTAAATTATTATTGGTTATGTTGTATAAAGTTAATGATAATTTGATTAATAGGGACCTAAAGAGTCAACAAGGGCAGAGATTTTCAGAGTGAAGAGGTGTAATTTTCAATTTCATTAATTTCTCATTAGCTGATACGCCAAAACAGACTGTTTTACTATCTTTTCAGTGGAATTTTGGCGAATTTCAGTTCCAACAAATATTTGTGAGTCTTCTTCTATAGATTTCTGGATTACCTGAGTGCCATAGGTTTTATTTGTGATTATTTAATCATATGTATTTTTCAATGGTTATTGGATTATCAGATCCCCTTGTTGGTTATCATATTTGAGAAAATATGCTGAAATTATACGATTTTTAACATTGTTTGTTTCTAATGCTGCTAATGAGAGGTTACGCCTTCAAACACGTGTTCACCATTTCGAATAATAAAATACCGAAGTACGTTAATTTAGTTTCTGCATATGCGCGTTTCGACAACTTATGTCTCTTCAGTGCAGGTCAAATCAAAACATGTGGAAATCATTATACCAAAATATATGTTAAATCTGATAGAGAACATATAATCAATAGGATCTATATAGTAGAGCCAAATTCAGCTAAGGACAGAGCTATGGGAAAGGGAGATACTCCTTAGTTTTGTTGAAATTAGATATTGCAAGTCTCGAAATAATATCGGTTTTTGCAACACTGAAGTACTTGCTACTGGGTTGGTGAACATCCTCGAGGACTAACAGTCAACAAGCAGAGGCGTAGTACCAGTGGTAATAAATAACAAAATACCAAAATAACCTGTTTACTTTCAATTTCGGTATTTTTGTATTGTGATACATTTGGGCCTATGCCATTGTTAGTCCCCGAGGGTAGTTACTAGTCCAATAGTCAGACTTTTCACAGATGAATAATTTAACTTATTTTTTATTGAAATTTACCCTTTTTATCAAAATTTTAACCCCCTCAAAATATTGAGGCTTCATTTCGTGTATTGCACTCGTTGGATGTCCTTGCTACTTGATTTGGCCTCCTATTTCGATATTTTTGGTAATAAGTTATTCTTTTTGACGACTTTTTGGATTATAGCTTTCCACATTATTTTCTAATACTGCTGGTGAGAGGTTACTTCTTGAAACACGTGTACAATATAACGAAATTTACTGTTTATTATGGAACTTCGGTATTTTTGTATTTCAATAAATAATTGATTACACGTTTGAATAGTTACGATTACATGTACTTCATTCCAAGACCACTTCATTGAGGAGCATAATTTCCACATGTATGAAAGCTCTTTGCATAATTTTATAATGTACTTTCATGATTTTATCGTAAAGCGATACAGCTCGGATACTGGCAACAAAGTTCTTCCTCGTCAGCCTGTGCGTTTGTAAATTTTCGGCTTGAGTATACAGTTATTATTTGATATTTGTTCTGATGCCTCGTTCTAGATCAACCTGATTAACCTAAAAATCTGGCGATGGACATTGTGTCCTATGGACATATTTTCATTTAGGTTTTTATATATATTCCGGACTATACGCGTATGTAGACCCTTCGCTTACGCTCAAGGTAATATGATGCAAATCTTAATAAAATTATTATGCAGCTGAACAAAAGCAGAAATGTAATTTCTTGATATACTTATTATCTGAAGTCCATTTTTGATTATATATGTGACCTATTTTTTTCATTTAATACTTTGTTCTATAGTAAACTTTCCTGGGTAGACAAATTGAATTCAAATAGAATAATGTCGAATCAAAAGAGCAAAGAAAATGCAAAATAATTTAAAACATGGAACAAATGAGTTTATTACATACAATGTATATCTATATTTTCTGATTTTGAGGACAGAAAACTTCACAGTCACATTAACTTTTATGATGCGCTCTTATACTGATACCAGAAATATATACCTACACTCCTACATTTTTTTTTCGGATTAGTACCTTAATCATATTTTAAGATACAGACGAGAAACGAAGAGTACATTTGAAAATGAAAAAAAAAAAAAAAACTCAATGATTTTGGGCATTGTATATACGTCTCATCGATTCTCGCAATTGAAGAAAGGCTTGTTTTACGCAGTCTTTTTTTTCCCTTTCCTCCTGAGCCTGTTATAAATGTTCAGGTTTTATACCACCCTCTATCTCTCTCAGCTGCCCTCTGTTCATTCTCTCATACCTTCGTTTCCGTCCTCAATATCGTCTTATTCTCTATCACTTGCTTTCGCTTTGTCATTTGCTTTTGTATCAAATAGAAATTTTTAATTTTCTAATACAAATACTTTGAATATACCAACAAAAGTTTTATCCAAAGTAATAAAAGTAAAATACGTTTACATGTGTATTATAAATACAATTACCATTGTCAGTCTGTATTAGCAAGCTTTGCCGAGACGTATTTCCAGACCAAGGACGACGACATATGTTTTTCTATATACAAACCTGAAGGTGAGATCTGCGTATACGTTTATGTCAGTTTTTAGTTTATATTCGTATGATTTGAAATATATTAACATTACAAAAGCTAGAAATTTCGGTCTCGAATTTAGACTTTCCTTAAATGTCTTTGTAAATTTTGCGCCAAAAATGGCATTTCGATTGAAATAACTCGGGAAAATGCGAGGTGACTCCCTCGTTTTATTTCATTTTCCGGTGTATCTACGAAAGATCTTTAAGAATACATATATGCATATATATGCGTTTTTGATTAAAAAAAAACAAAAAAAAAAAAAAAAAAAAAAAAAAAAAGACAAATTTGGTCCGTTTCGGTATAGTGTTACCTTAAAGCGAGTTTTTAGCTCACCTGGCCTAAAAAGCCATGTGAGCTTTTGCCATCACTTTGCGTCCGTCGTCCGTCAACAATTTCAAAAATCTTCTCCTCTGAAACTGCTGAGCCAATTGTAACCAAACTTGGCCTGAAGCATCACCAGGGTATGCAGTTTAAAAATTGTGTTCGATTAGTCCGAAGACCAACCAAAAGGCTGCTGTTACTAAAAATAGAACATAAGGGTAAATTGCTGTTTTTGCAAATAACTCAAAAACCATTACAGGTATCAAAAATCTGACTTTATAAAAGTGATAAGCATAGCAAGATCTACCTGCCCTGCAATTTCGAAGAAAATCCAAAAACCCGCCTTGGAGTTATTGCCCTTTTTCTGTAAAATTTGCAAAATTTTAACTTTATTAATTTTCTTTTAGAAAAACTATAAGAGATACAAGTCAACTTTAAATCGCAAAAATATTTAGCATGTCAAGATCTACCCACTCTGAAATTTTGAAGATAATCCAAAAACCCTTGTAGGAGTAATTGCCCTTTTTTCACGGAATTTTCAAAATTTTCATATTTTTCATCTTTTATTTCCAAAACTATAGAAGATGATGGTTAAGTGTCAATTGATAAAATGTTTGCAATGCTGTGGCGACTTCAAAACTGATGTTGAAAATTTTTCGTTGACCACCATTTTCAAATTATGGCGGGAAAATTCAACATTGTCCGATTTCAAAATTCCGTGAACCACGATCCATCAACCGGGATCAAAATTTTAAGCTGCTTATGGATGCTGTAGAGGACTATGCCAGAAAATGGATCAAACGTGAACAAGTGGAAGACCTGGACTCTCTTTCGGAGTGGGTTAAGGCTGTGAGGTCCATGATTCTTAAACGAATCAGTCAGCTACGAGGGTCAATGAGAACTAAAGCATCACCCATTTTCAAAAATGCCGATATTGCCAGATACTTGTCCTCCATTCATGACAAATATGTCGTTGTTCCTGCAGATAAGGCCCCTAATAACATCATTTTCATTTGTAAAAATCATTACATCGATTGTTTAAAGAAAGAACTAGGCATTTGAAATACCCAGGGCAATCCAACATACACAGCTACTACCCTGTCTAAGGAGGAGATATTGCAGAACCATAGATCTGTTTTGCTTTCCTTTGGGATTTCAACCAAAGATGAAGACACTGAACTCCCCTCCTTGTACTGGGTACCAAAATTACACAAATGCCCATACAAACAACGGTACATCGCTGGATCTGCTAAATGTTCTACAAAACCTATTTAAGAGCTATTAACATCCATCTTGACAGCCGTAAAAGAGGGCCTTCAAAAATATTGTGTTACTAGCTTTTCAAGAAGTGGTGTAAATGAAATGTGGATATTAAAAAACTCTAAGGATCTGCTTGACATCTTAAAATCGAGATCATTATCACACTGTAACAGCATTAAAACTTTTGACTTTTCCACGCTTTATACTACAATTCCCCATGAACAACTTAAATCACGGCGGAAAGATATAATTCATAGATGTTTCTCCCGCAAGAACGGCGAACAAAGATATAAGTACATTGTTATAGGCAGAGAACAAGCATACTTTGTGAGATACTACTCAGAATCACAGAAAAAATATACAGTGGAAGAAGTGATTAAAATGTTAGAGTTTCTGATCGACAATATATTTGTCCAGTTTGGAGGACTTGTTTTTCAACAGACTATCGGAATTCCAATGAGCACAAACTGTGCGCCCTTTTTAGCCGATCTATTTCTCCACTCATATGAAGCTGAATTCATCCAAAGGCTTCTTCAAAATAAAGATAAAAAACTGGCCCAGTCCTTTAATTTCAGCTTCCGTTATATCGATGATATTTTATCACTAAACAATCCTCGCTTTGGTGATTTTCTTCATCTTATCTATCCAAAAGAGCTAGAAATTAAGGATACTACAGATACTTCCACATCAGCCTCGTTCCTTGACCTTCATCTTGAAATTGAAAAAAGAGGTACACTACAAACTAGGCTATATGACAAACGTGATGACTTCACTTTTCCAATAGTCAACTTCCCCTTTCTTTGTAGCAACATTCCAAAAGCACCAGCATACGGAGTTAACATCTCCCAACTCATTCGCTACTCAAGGGCATGTGGTCGATACAGTGACTACCTTGATAGAGCTCGGTTGCTTACAAATAGGCTACTTAAGCAAGGGTATGTTGCCCATAACTTGAGGTCATCACTACAGAAGTTTTACGGTCGACATCACGATCTTGTAGACCGCTATGAGATATCTGTTTCCCAGATGACAACTGATCTTTCTCTTTGCCAGTAAAGTTTGTTTTTCCTCTACCGGATTTGACTTTACTACCGGAGTTGACATGTTCAACACGGCGGGTGTCTTATAAGAAGCAGGAGATGCTTACTCTACCGGTGCACCTGATCTCACCCATGGTTTTTATTGGGTCCGTGTTGTTCATTGTTGTATATGTGCGTGTCTTCATTTTCTTTTCTGCGCCGTGCTCATGTTATGTCTTCGTTTCTTTGTTTTTCCGACGTTGCCATTGTCCTTGGATTGCTCTTTTTAGACTGACTGTTCGGTTCTCACTTACTTCAATGAAATTTGGTTTCCAAAAAGGTATTAATGTAGCAAGTTTAAAACTGATGTTAAAAATTTTTCGTTGACCGCAATTTTCAAAATGGCTGCCAAAAAAGGCAGGAAAATTCAACATTGTCTGATTTCAATGAAATTTGGATTCCAAGTGGATATTGATGTTGCTACTGCAATACCGGTGTTAAAAATTACTTGTTGACTGCCATTTTCATAATGGCCACCAAAAAGGCGGAATTCAACAATGTCCGATTTCAATGAAATTTGGTTTTCAAAAAAGGTATTGATGTAACAACTTCAAAACTGGTGTAAACAATTGTTCGTTGACCGCCATTGTCAAAATGGCTGCCAAATCAACATTGTCTGATCTCAATGAAATTTGCTTTCCAAGTGGATATTGATGTCACTACTACAAAACCGGTGTTGAAAATTGTTTGTTGACTGCCGTTTTCAAAATGGCCGCCAAAAAGACGGGAAAATTCAACATTGTCTGATTTCAATGAAATTTGGTTTCCAAATAGATATTGATGTCGTAACTTAAAGATATGGTGTTAAAAATTGTTGTTGACTGCCATTTACTAAATGATGTCTCTACTTAAAAACTGGTTTCGAAAGTGGTCCTCAGCAAGACACTTTTTGTCAAAAAAGCCCAACAAAGAAGTACAGTAAAACATGATCAGACTTAAAATAGAGTCAAAGTTAATGGTGGTGTTTGCTATACCAAAGTTTGAGAGACTGAAGTTCAACTGTATATTAATTATCAAAGTTAACTTGATTGTGGCAACTGAAATCCAGGTGAGCGATATAGGCTCAGGGGAGCCTCTGGTTTTTTTCTTTCATAGAAAGTGCAGGGCAGGTTTACATTTACTTGAAGATCTTGATATACTAAACAGTTTTGCATTTTAACTTTATCCCTACCTGTTATTGTCTTCTTATTGTCGTTTCAATACATTACAAGAAGAAAAAAATGCATATTTTTATTTTATTTTTGATTTATTTATAATTTTTTTTTTTTTTGGTGAAATTATTTCAGAATTTTTGCCATCCAATTTTCTTCAAAAGTGTAGGGTAGGCTGTACGTGCAGGTCTTTTCAAAATTAATTTTCTGTGAAAAACTCGTCTACGCCCCACTACATTCTATTTAACAAAACGCTTTACAAAGCTAAGTCGTGCTTAAAAGCAAACCGCCAACCCTTCCATGTTCATTTATTTTTGACAGAGTTAACATTAGTTTGAGAGTGTATGAAGTCTCTTTATTTTAACCCGGTCAGTACGCTTAAATCTATTGTGGAGACAATTGCGAACATCTATGCTAACAAACGCTCTCGCCTTCAACATAGGAGCCACTCTTTAAGACTTGCGCTCACGCTATGGAAAAGCTACTGGGTGACATCCATATGAGATATTATTCTCCCTTAATCTCATACAGTCGAAAAGAGTTACGCAGTTGGTCCCAGTAGCCAATGAGTAATGTTATAACGGTGAGAGCAGACAGCTCACCGGTGTAGTATGTAACCATGATAAATAGCCAGTTTACTGGTGCAGTATGTAACCATGATAAGCGGACAGTAAGTGCTAATGACGACAGGACAGCCAAAGTGATCATGACGACAGGACAGCCAATGTGATCTGGACGACAGGACAGCCAAAGTGATCATAACGACAGGACAGCCAAAGTGATCATGACGACAGGACAGCCAATGTGATCAGGACGACAGGACAGCCAAAGCGGTGCATAGGACTGACGAAATGACAGTAAGCGGGCTGAAAAAGCTTTATCAAGTTTACTTTCGGAATTTATTACATGCCTTCCGTCACTACTCAGAGGCTTTATCACATATGAGTTCGTGTGTTTCCGCCAAAACGTCAAAAATAATATGGAATAACAGTACCAGTATTGTGAATCATTCTGCTTTGGAAGTATTTACTAAATTATGATCCTACAAATATTTTTGGTAGTTGCAAGGTACGCTGATAAACGGTCAACGATTTTGATTGATGAAAAGACACAGCGACTGGTAGAAAACTAAACCTAATAAGGCAAAGCTGTTTATTTTCTTCCCGTCGCCCGGCTTATCTAAGAATTCGCATTTTTAATTAAGTTTCAATAATTGCTCGATTAAAAGGAAAAAACATACGTACATCTATTGTCGGGAAGATTCACAGTTATTTGTACTCGCTGTGAAAAATGCTCTGTAAACTGTACATTTCTACTAGTTTCTAAGGCTCGTCAAAAAAAAATCTATTTTCCGACGATGTATATATCTGAGTCTTCAAATTTTTTTCATTGACTTTTTTTTTGTTGAGGTGTATGATAAAAAAACGTCATTACATGTCATTTTTCATATCCTGCCCTTATACGCCCTTAGTCATATGTCATCCCCCGAGCCTGACGGTTCTCGGGCTTATATAAGGACCTAGGGCTGATAAAGGGTGTGGTACGACAAATGCCATTTAATCATCTATATTTATTGAAGTATACAGAAATACAACATATTATTTCCTATATTTTTATTTGAATAAATGCAGAATAGTGTATTTAGTATGTTGAGCAATAACCTAATTAAGGTTATACTATAAACAGAGAGATAACTCAGTTTTACATACTTTTTTTGAATGAAGAACAGATATTTATTTACTTCCTTAAATAAAACAAGAATAACTTGACAAATAATTGTAACAAACAAATGCTTATATATACTAGAGGTACTGTGGTCCACTGGGCCACAAATGAATACCCCCGCATGCCCAATATAATAAGAAGTTTAAATAAAAGGCTGATCTTTAAAGTCAACTGCGTCTTTTAATATTATTCAAAAAACTTAATTTAGGCCATTTTAGCATAAATAACGATATACCAAAGTTACTGTTAATTTGATTTTTGCAAATTGCTTTTTCCACAACTTGTGTCTCTTCAGTACAGATCTAATCAGATCGTTTGGAGGACTAAAAAACATAAAGATGTAAAGAAATTGATAGAGAGCAACTAGGAAAAGCACATCTAAATTGGAAACCAAAATAAGCATTTTAAATTTTTGTATTTAAGCAGAGAAAACTTTGACGAAAATGTTCATTAGTAGTGGTATATATAACTAAGTACCAATGTATTGGCAAACAGGAAGCAGTAGTGCGACAAACTTGAAAATAGCTTACACGGTACAACTCATCATTATGAAGGTTGAGAATAAATATTAAATCATTTCCACATACAGAAGCAAAGAAAACTTTGACGAAAATTTTCATTAGTAGTGGTATATATAACTAAGTATCAATGTATCGGTAAACAGGAAGTAATAGCGCAACAAACCTGAAAATAGCTTACACGGTACAACTCATCTATATGAAGCTTGAGACTAAATATTAAATCATTTCCACTTATAGAAGCAGAGAAAACTTTGACGAAAATTTTCATTAGTAGTGGTATTGTAACTAAGTATCAACATTCCAATGTATCGGTAAACAGGAAGTAGTAGCGCAACAAACCTGAAAATAGCTTACACGGTACAACTTATCATCATGAAGCTCCAGACCAAATATGAAATCATTTCCTCTTTTGGAAGAAGAGAAGACTTTGACGAAAAATTTTCATTAGTAGTGGTATATGAAACTAAGTATTAATGTATCTGCAAACAGGAAGTAGTAGCGCCACAAACTTGAAAATAGCTTACACGGTACAACTCATCATTATGAAGGTTGAGAATAAATATTAAATCATTTCCACATGCAGAAGCAAAGAAAACTTTGACGAAAATTTTCAATAGTAGTGGTATATATAACTAAGTATCAATGTATCGGTAAACAGGAAGTAATAGCGCAACAAACCTGAAAATAGCTTACACTGTACAACTTATCTATATGAAGCTTGGGACTAAATATTAAATCATTTCCACTTATAGAAGCAGAGAAAACTTTGACGAAAATTTTCATTAGTAGTGGCATATATAACTAAGTATCAACATACCAATGTATCGGTAAACAGGAAGCAGTAGCGCAACAAACCTGAAAATAGCTTACACCGTACAACTCATCATTATGAAGCTCTAGACCAAATATGAAATCATTTCCACTTTTGGAAGAAGAGAAAACTTTGACGAAAAATTTTCATTAGTAATGGTATATGAAACTAAGTATTAATGTATCTGCAAACAGGAAGTAGTAGCGCCACAAACTTTAAAATAGCTTACACGGTACAACTCATCATTATAAAGGTTGAGAATAAATATTAAATCATTTCCATATACAGAAGCAAAGAAAAATTTGACGAAAATTTTCATTAGTAGTGGTATATATAACTAAGTATCGATGTATCGGTAAACAGGAAGTGATAGCGCAACAAACCTGAAAATGGCTTACACGGTACAACTCATCTATATGAAGCTTGAAACTAAATATTAAATCATTTCCTCTTATAGAAGCAGAGAAAACTTTGACGAAAATTTTCATTAGTAGTGGTATATATAACTAAGTATCAACATACCAATGTATCGGTAAACAGGAAGTAGTGGCGCAACAAACCTCAAATAGCTTACACGGTACAACTCATCATCATAAAGCTCCAGACCAAATATGAAATCATTTCCACTGTTGGAAGAAGAGAAAACTTTGACGAAAAATTTTCATTAGTAGTGGTATATGAAACTAAGTATTAATGTATCTGCAAACAGGAAGCAGTAGCGCCACGAACTTGAAAATAGCTTACACGGTACAACTCATCATTATAAAGGTTGAGAATAAATATTAAATCATTTCCACATACAGAAGCAAAGAAAACTTTGACGAAAATTTTCATTAGTAGTGGTATATATAACTAAGTATCAA
>MJUU01024459.1:50115-99974 GCA_002080025.1 Modiolus philippinarum
TGAAAATAGCTTACACGGTACAACTCATCATCATGAAGCTCCAGACCAAATATGAAATCATTTCCACTTTTGGAAGAAGAGAAAACTTTGACGAAAATTTTTCATTAGTAGTGGTATATGAAACTAAGTATTAATGTATCTGCAAACAGGAAGTAGCAGCGCTACAAACTTGAAAATAGCTTACAGGGTACAACTCATCATTATGAAGGTTGAGAATAAATATTAAATCATTTCCACATACAGAAGCAAAGAAAACTTTGACGAAAATTTTCATTAGTAGTGGTATATATAACTAAGTATCAATGTATCGGTAAACAGGAAGTAATTGCGCAACAAACCTGAAAAAAGCTTACACTGTACAACTCATCTATATGAAGCTTGAGACTAAATATTAAATCATTTCCACTTATAGAAGCAGAGAAAACTTTGACGAAAATTTTCATTAGTAGTGGTATATATAGTAAGTATCAACATACCAATGTATCGGTAAACAGGAAGTAGTAGCGCAACAAACCTGAAAATAGCTTACACCGTACAACTCATCATCATGAAGCTCCAGACCAAATATGAAATCATTTCCACTTTTGGAAGAAGAGAAAACTTTGACGAAAAATTTTCATTAGTAGTGGTATATGAAACTAAGTATTAATGTATCTGCAAACTGGAAGTAGTAGCGCCACAAACTTGAAAATAGCTTACACGGTACAACTTATCATTATAAAGGTTGCGAATAAATATTAAATCATTTCCACATACAGAAGCAAAGAAAACTTTGACGAAAATTTTCATTAGTAGTGGTATATATAACTAAGTATCAACATACCAATGTATCAGTAAACAGGAAGTAGTAGCGCAACAAACTTGAAAATAGCTTACACGGTACAACTCATCTATATGAAGCTTGAGACTAAATATTAAATCATATCCACTTACAGAAGCAGAGAAAACTTAGACGAAAATTTTCAATAGTAGTGGTATATATAACTAAGCATCAACATACCAATGTATCGGTAAACAGGAAGTAGTAGCGCAACCAACCTGAAAATAGCTAACACGGTACAACTTATTATCATAAAGCTCCAGACCAAATATGAAATCATTTCCACTTTTGGAAGAAGAGAAAACTTTGACGAAAATTTTTCATTAGTAGTGGTATATGAAACTAAGTATTAATGTATTGGCAAACAGGAAGTATTAGCGCCACAAACGTGAAAATATCTGACACTGTACAACTCATGATTTGAAAGCCTTATGCTAAATATCAAATCATTCCCACCTGTAGAAGCCGAGAAAACTTTGACAGTAAAAGTGTTACGGACGGACGGAATGACGGACGGACGGACGGACACCACCATCACTATATACCCTCCGCTTTTACAAAGCGGGGGTATAATAATTTAGCCATCTTTTAATTTATAATAGTTATACTGCACTGTATAAAATATCACAATTCTCAACAAAATTTGATGGAGATGGTAAGGGGGGGGGGGGGTCCCATGAAAGCACGAAAGAACGTTCTTAAAAATTGCCAAAAACGAAACACGAGTGATAAAAAACGCCAATCATGTAACACGCAAAATTGCAGGTCGTATACCTTGAGAAATCATTAGAACCGATTCAATCAAACTGTCCCCACCGTGTATATCTTTTGTCAGATCTGTGTAACAGAAAACAATGTCATCAAATGCAGACGCAAACTGAAGAAATAGTGTGTACATTCATACACAATGTGGCATTTTGTCATCTTTTCACAAAGGAAATGTCACTTAATCAATGAAACAGTCAAAAATCACTGTATTTGATTGGTCAAGAAGATCAGATAGGGACACATTTAGTGAATCGACCCTATCGTTTTTGGTCAGTTATCCATCTTA
Organism: Modiolus philippinarum; assembly: GCA_002080025.1. Lineage (NCBI taxonomy): Eukaryota > Metazoa > Mollusca > Bivalvia > Mytilida > Modiolidae > Modiolus > Modiolus philippinarum. Next base: position 51,990 of record MJUU01024459.1, read on the forward strand.
TCAAACGCATTTTTCCTAAAAAGCTTTTTTAAGTAACACGCACCAAAAATAAAATGTCGAAAATGAAACAGGAGTTCAAAATATGGAAAAAAACGAGGAACGTGAAATAATGTCAACACGAAAACACGAGGAATAAAAACACAAAACACGAAAACACGAATTTCTGAAACGTAAAAACGTTGCACGAAATAACCCTTTACCACCCACTTTGATCATTACTTTCAGCACCAACAAACACGGGAAATGTATATGTTCACCTGAGTCATATATTTTCTGAGAAATGTACAAAAAAATATCGCAGTATCACAATCAATTCAATGAAAACAATTGTCATTTAAATTTGAGAACAACTTTAAGCATCAATAAAAACAGGAATTTACTGTGTCAAATACATGTATGTCCTGAGAAATTGCAGTATGACAAATAATTCAGTAAATAATATAAGACTACTCGATATGAAATTAATGTCAAAAACATATGAACATTAGACATATTAATCTGTGATAAATAAAATCCGTATCTTTTTAACACTCCACTTAAAAAAAGAAAAAAAATAATCATGAGAATAGCAATTACTAGCAGTTATGAATTTAACATTCTTTAAATCCGTAAAGGAAAACTAAATGATTGATGAGAAATAACAAAAATTTTCAGCTATGCGATTCAAAGCATAAACTGAATGAAATTTCTGCAACTACAATAAATATCAAAATATCGAAGTTACTGTTAATTTATTTTCTGCATATGCGCATTTCGACAACTTATGTCTCATCAGTGCAGATAAAATCAAAACATTTGGAAGTTCATTAACCAAAACGTGTAAAATCTGATGGGGAACAAATAACCAAAAGGGTCTAAATAGAAAAGCCAAAACTCAGCTAAGGACAGAGCTATGCATGAGGGAGATACTCTTTAGTTTTAAACAAAATTTGGTAAAATTTTGATATTGCAAATTTAAATAAAATCGGTTTTCGGGTCAGCACCGAAGTACTGACTACTGGGATGGTGAATACCCTCGGGGACTAACAGTCCACCAGCAGAGGCATCGGCCCAGTGGTAATAAATATCAAAATACCGAAGTTACTGTTAATTTATTTTCTGCATATGCGCATTTCGACAACTTATGTCTCATCAGTGCAGATAAAATCAAAACATTTTGGAAGTCCATAATGAGATAAAAAAAGAAAAAAATACAATATCAAGTTACCAAAAATGTTTTTAAGTAATGTTCAGAGAAAGCTTTTCTTTTACATTTTCTTCACCTCAACAGAAGCGAAGTTACTCATTTTAGAAACTAATTTCACAATAACTTCAGGTTTTGTTATTTATTAACTTCCATGTCCAAAAATGTCTTAATTTTTTTCAAGACTTCATATTCAAAATAGCATGCTGTTGAGTCAGACGAGGCTACTTGAAACAGAAAATGTGAACCCAGCCTCAGTGTTCTTGCTGTCAAAGTGTCACAGGGTGGAGGGTTTAGTTGGTCAGTTGATTGACCACTTGTGTCACTCAGAGAATTCTCGGTCTTTACAGTCTCTTCCCCCGTCATACGATTCTTTAACTCAACAGTACTGTAGTGGAATTTTTAGTTATTTGTGAGTTTGAAACTGCCTTTGATTTATCAGTTTGTAGCGAGTTTGACGCTGAACTAGTGTGATCAAGAGGAATAAATTACTGAAAAATAACAATACACAATGTCACATCATGATCACTTTATAATGAACAATTTTTACTGATTTTTGAAAAGAACAGGGAAAAATAATTACAATTAAATAAAGCAGAGTATAACATTTATAAGAAATATTAATATTTTACATTCTGCATTATTATATAAATGACATGGTATAAATCAGGCCTTTACATTAAATTTTATTTGGACCATCGGACATTTACTTGTCCGAAATAATTGTGACTATTGATAAACAGTGCAGAATTTCATTTTATTTAAAGATTTCACCTGTCCTGTGAGGAAGAAGTTCTAAATTTGAATTCTGACTGGAAGGGCCCAGTCCTGAAAACATGTGTATGTACAGGAAATATGATTTGAAAAAAAAAACTTTGACCATGGTTTCTTAAAGACCTGAGTACTATTGCAATTAAAAGTTGTGTATGATGCACACGAAGGTTGTAGAATATTTACCCTTAAACCATTTAGTATAGGTTTCTGCTCAGACATAATATATAGATTTCATTTTTGTATTAATCTTGAAAAGTTATATTCATAAACAGTATTTTAAGTTCCAACATAGTGTCCTGAATTAAGCATTCCCCATTAAACATCTCATGTTATATACATGCCCCAAGACACAACTCGTGACCTGATTTATCAGATGCAATACAGTTTTCAGGTTTCAAAAAACGATCCTACGAGTTCGTCAAGCAAATTGTATTTATTTCAATAAAAGGAAGTAATTCACAAATGGTGTATGTGTGTGTGTGTGTGTGGGGGGGGGGGGGGGGTTCTAGGTGACATAGAAATAGTCAGTGTAATGGGTGGGGGTATTCTTAACATCATAGTAATAATATCTCACACAAAGCACTCTATTAACATCTACCATGACATGGTTGGGTGCTTGAACACGATCACATGTAGATGTCCCCGACAGAATAATGACTTTTTCTAGTTAAACATTTAATTTCACTCTGAGGTGAGAATCATCAGTTAAGCTGTCCACCATCAATATTTTTGTAGACAGAGGCCCGTCAAATATGTATAGCCTAGGTCCATTTAGGTGAATTTCATATCATATATTTCATGTGTTTCAGGTGAACTTTTGTCTCGCATGATCTGTGGTTGAAAACATGAGCTTCAACATTCATAGCATAGATACACAATGTATAAAATACAATATATATCATCATCTCAATTTTTCTCTTCCTTCAAAAAGTAAACAGGAAATGCGCATGCTTGAAAGTATTTATTTTGGATGAAGTAAACTTTCTGCAATATTGTTAGAGACTTTGTATTAATACGGAAATTTCGAGATAGGAACTTGTGCTGCAAATACCAGTAAACGGGAATGACTATATTCCTAGCCTACATGTATTAATTAAAAGTATTCATCTTAAAAACAAAATATTTATTTTTCTTGGAATGTAATTATTTCATTTACGCTGTGGTAACTTTTGTACTAGATGGCAATCAAGACGAAACACCATACCATGAGACAACATGAAAGAAAAAGAGAAAAAAAAAGAAAACAAACAAAAATGAACAAGAAACAACAAATTATTAAACAAAAAGAGAGGCTGATAAAGTTCCACTTCATATAAATTATAGAAAGTCTTTTTTACTAAATCATCTTATATCGATATCAGGCTTTCAAACGGGTTCTTGATTTTTTGACAGCAGCTCCTATAGTCCTGTTTAAAGGTTCAGAATCCTTTTTATGATCGTTGTTAATTTTCATAACCTTTAAAAAATAAAATGAAAAGAGTTGAAATTTACTACATTAACCTTTTGTTAGTATACTTCAGAAAAAGATATTTTGACCATTAAAGAATGTGTCTGAATTCTGAATATACTAGCATGATCTTTTAAAAGCTGATATATTTAGTTCGCTGATGGATTTAAAAATGTGTTCTTATAGAATGCCTCCACTCAACTGAGCAAAAGGAAAGGGTATTGTGCAGCCTGTATGTATTTATGTTATGACCTCGAAAGCTCTGAAACATTAAGATACAACTTTGAAACATCGTACATTGTAAGGATGTGTTTTTGGGATTGTAATTTCTATGAGATGGAGCAAAGGGGCAAACTGGGGTCAGAAGTTTGTTCATGCATTCAATAAATGATGGTATTTAAGATTTTGGAAATGAAAACAAACAACTGAGTTGCATTTAATATGTTAGCTTCAGAAAGATCTTATCTTGGATTATGTAATCATCCTTTGAAAAGACATCGCCTCTTTTAGGTTCAAAAATGGTTGTCTTTTTATTTCCCTCTTTTATGTCTTTTGAATGTTGTCTTTTATTTCCGTGTCTAGTGGCTTTTTTGCGTCCTTGTTTTGTCCTTTTTTCTGGTATTCCTGATGTTACCACTTTTGTGGACTTTGATTTTTGTAATCATCACTTCCCTTGTTCCTTAGGTACATTTGAATTCTTCTGTCGGTGTTTTACACATCTTTGAAGCCTTTTTACGGCAATATAGGTCACATATTAAAAGTGATTTATGTCAAATATTTAAGAATTTTGTAATTGTACTTCATTGTTGAAAAATGAAAGAAGCTGTATTTTAAGTCATCCTTAAGTCGTTCAAATTTTTGAAAACGACACTTAAAAGTGTTGAAGCAGCTCTCTCTTTCACTCTCTCTATATATAAATCTATAACACATGTAGGGTAATGTGAGCTGAAAAGATAGAAATGTATATTTCCTATTGGAGAATCAATCATAAATAAAATGATTTATTACCTAATTGTATAGTTTTTATGTTTTATCAAGTATTTTGTATTTTTAACTATTTTGGAAATTTGTACTTTCAAGTGTTCTATTTCATGGTGTTCTATTGCCTGGGGTGTTCTATTGCCTGGCTACTGTGATTGGTCCAAACGATTTCATCATGAATATTCACTACCATTCTATTGCCTGGCTACTGTAATTGGTCAAAACGATTTCATGAATATTCATTACTGTTCTATTGCCTGGCTACTGTGATTGGTCAAAACAATTTTATGAATATTCATTACTGTTCTAATTCCTGGCTAATGTCATTGGTAAAATCATGTTGATTTTTGTGACATGGAATTTTTTTGCGTTGACACATTTGATAGAATTTTATTTCTACTAAAGTTTTTCGAAATAAATTATTGAAAAAGAGAGAAATACTACAAGACAAGATGAACAAAAAAAATTAATCAGAGTTCTGACTGACAGAATATATGACTATGGTTTTGAAAATGTGTAAAACAAATGCACATTCATTTAAACTATCAAATGATTCAACAAGAAAATGTATACATCATTTTGTAACTATTAAAATATTAATTTAAAAATACAATTCTTTTTGTTTAAATTTGATTTACTAAGCATTTTTGCTGCAAATGATCATTTGTGTATCACAATAATAATATAAGTAGAATAATTTGCAGTAAATTTGAATTTTGTAGACAGCCATTTTGACAATTTATTTATCTTTTGTGCAGATTAGGTAATAAAACAGTTATTTAATGTGTAGCCAGGCAATAGACCAGAATTATTTTCCCTCGGTAATGGATACAGCTCAGTGTTCTATTGCCCTCAGCCGTTGGCTTCGGGCAATAGAACACTGAGCTGTTTCCATTACCTCGGGAAAATATTCTGGTCTATTGCCTAGCTACACATTAAAATACTGTATATTGCTTTATAGTTACTTTTTACTGATGGTAGCAGAGCTTAGTATTACCCATAGTTGTAAAGAAAGGCATACAGCTAATGACTCCATGCTTATTTATATTTGATTGTATAGGTAATTTTTCAATATGAAGTAGTTGGAATATATATGTATTTGCATGTCTCTATTCAGCTGTAAATTTATTACTGCTTATCAGAATGCCTTGAAAATATCAGATTTATAATGGTTACAGCCTTGTTGAGTTTTGGCCATTATTGTCATCAGTGTGTCATTTATTTTTCATATAAGGAATCTCCAAATCAACCTAAGCTTAGTGCCAGTAGTTCTTGTGTGGTTCTGTTTAAAATTCATTTCAGTCATGTCAATTTCTGTATGACAAACGCAATGACTTCACTTTTCAAATAGCCAACTTCCCTTTTCTTTGTAGCAACATCCCAACAGCGCTGCCATACGGAGTTTTCATCTCAAGCTCATTCACTATTCAAAAGCCTTTGTTCAGCACCGAGTCAGTGGGTCAATCTAGGGTTAAGTCAAAACCGGTAATGTCAAATCCGGGAAGATGTGAATCTAGCTGTAAATGTCAGTTTTCATTTGTGACACTGACATTTCATTTCTATCTTAATGTCGTGGTGACGGCCATAGAACTTCTGAAGGGGCGAAAGTAACAAGGGCTGAACATATCCCTTGACTCAGCAGTTCTTGTGACAGTGCTTTTGCTCTTTCCGCAAAGTCACTGATTGACGGTTCGGTTCTCACCTACTTTATTGGGAAATGCATTAAAAGATCGCATGATATACATGTACTTCTTTTGGGTTAGTTTGTCTTTCGAATGTTTTGATTTTACCTGCACTGAAGAGACATAAATTATCGAAGTAACCATATGCAGAAACTAAATTAACAGTAACTTCGGTATTAAGTTATCTGAAACTACTATGCTATTTGCAAAAAAAAAAAAAATTGGCAAAAGTGACCACTTTAAAAACTGTGTCCTTGTAGGTTCTGATTCTATCCTAGATGGCTGGAGATGTGAAACATAGTGTAACATAGGATCCCTTGGGCACGGCAATTCATTTAAAAATTATCCACCGACACCATTTTGGTAATTTGAACAACATCTTTGGATGACCCACATTCAGGTTTTATGAAGCAAGCCAGATTTTTTTTTCAAAACAGGTGCTGGTCAAAGAATAAAAAGAAAAACACCAAACATTCCTAAAATAGCCCTTATTTTTGACGAATGAAGCCCTAAAACTGGTCCTAATTTTTCACAAAATTTGGCCTGTAAAACTTTACCCATAAACCGGTTTAACCCTACCACTGGCTTTTGCTGGACCCGGTACCAAGTCCGGCTGTCCGGAGTTCCTATCGTTATGTATGTTTGTCTCTTGTTTTAACTATTGTTTTTCTGGTGCAGTTTGCTTGTGGATTGTGGCATGTGATTGTAGTTCCTGGCCATTGTAGGTGTTTGCTGTTTTCTTGTTTTTGTAATATTATCAATCAGGAGATGAATAACGAACGAACAGTAACACCAATTGTCGGCAAAGTTTTTCATAAAAAAATCAAAAACCAATCAGTTGTTGATTTTTTGTTTGAGAAATCTGTAATTCTGCTCGATATCATAGTCAACGGCAATTATGTCCTTAGCTAGCTGTCAGTAACTGCGAGCATTTGTCCGGACAGTTTCTGTGTGTATTGTCTTCATGTTTTATGTACTTCATTGTAAGGGTACTCGTCTTGATAAGTTGGACTTTTTTCTAGTTTGATTTTTACTGTGAGTCTTTTAGTGTATTTATTTTTTAGCCATTCACCTTACATGGGGGGAGGGTTTGGATCCAAGAAAACGAGTTTAACCCCAACGCAATTTTTTTTGCACCTGTCCCAAGTCAGGAATATGTTGGTAATTGGTTTGTCCGTGTCTTCTTTTAAAATTTTAGTTACTTGATATTTGAGTTATTGGATGTGGTTTGTTTCCATTGATTTATTAACTTTTTTACCTTTTTGGGGCCATTTAGGGCTTGCTATATTGTGTGAGGTTCCTCACTGTGATGAAGACCGTACGGTGACCCCTAGATGCTTTGTATTGAGTCGATTTAACCTGGATATGGGATGTTGTCTCCTTGACATTTACCCCATTACCTTTCTTTTTCATATTTCGACTACCAACTAGTGCAGTTAAAACGTGTTAACATTGCCAAGGCTGCAATTTGCGAAAGAAAAATAAGGAGTCATGTACACTAAAGATGCGTTGATTTAACATCATTAAATGAACAAATTACAAGCATTTTGCTGACGAAAAAGTTTGGTGCATGTATAGAGATAGCAAGGTCATTTATTTGTGAAAAGTTATCCAATATTGTTCAGACAATGAGCAAAATGCAGCTTCTTTTTTCTTGTTATCTTTCCGTTATGTATTTGATTTAGCCTGTACATGTATATTCGAGATTTTCTTCTTCTTCACATGACATGACATTTTTGTCCTTACACATCAGTTTCCTTTTTTGGTGAAAATAGTTTAAGACTTGTCGCATCTTCATGTGTTGATTTATAATCATGCTTAACATGCATAATGTGCACAAGAGTTTGCTTATGGATGGCCACTCCTCGGTTTTTGAAATTGTCTCTGACTTTCGGAATTCTCCTATTTTATCCATTATTATGCGTTAGAAAATTTTGCACACTGACTCCCACTTTTCTTTTCAAAATGTGATAGTATATATCTTCAATAAACTTCTGACAAAATTTGATGAAATTCTTGATATGCCTTCATCGCATTTCAAAGGTTGATTACCTTAATGCAAAGTGAATGAAAAGTCCAGAGATGTTCGGTTTCTCGCCAAAATTTCAAGCGTTTAAATCTCAAAATACGGTAGTCCGTTAGTGCCAGGTGGTGTTTTATTTTTATCTCGTTATAACGACTTAGTATCTCGTTATAACGACATAGTATCTCGTTATAACGACTTAGTATCTCGTTTTAACGACATAGTATCTCGTTATAACGACTTGTTATCTCGTTATAACGACTTACTATCTCGTTATAACGACTTAGTATCTCGTTAAAACGACATAGGATCTCGTTATAGCGACTTAGTTTCTCGTTAAAACGACATAGGATCTCGTTATAACGACTTACTATCTCGTTATAACGACATAGTATCTCGTTATAACGACTTACTATCTCGTTATAACGACTTACTATCTCGACTTAATATCTCGTTATAACGACTTAGTATCTCGTTATAACGACATAGTATCTCAATATAACGACATAGTATCTCGTTGTAACGACGTACTATCTCGTTATAACGACTTACTATCTCGTTATAACGACTAAGTATCTCGTTATAACGACTTAGCTAAGTCGTTATAAAAAACGACTTAGTATCTCGTTATAACGACATAGTATCTCGTTATAACGACATAGTATCTCCTTATAACGACTTACTATCTCGTTATAACGAGTTAGTATCTCGTTATAACTAACTCGTTATAACGACTTACTCTCTCCTCACGACTTAGCTAAGTCGTTATAACGAATATGTATCTCGTTATAACGACTTAGTTGTAGAGACTCATACCTGAACGAGGCTATCCCATGATTCGCGTCTGTGATATAAAACCACTTTTTCTAAAAATCGTTTTTAGTGAATTTGTGCTTATGAAAATGTTGTGAACCTGTGAAAGGCCTTCTAAAATTCTAGCGTAACCGAGTCTTTAATCAAAACAAATCCCGCAAATGACTTCCCGTTGTGCCATCTGGAATAAAGAATAATAATGTTTGAAGTTAATATAGAGTTTTTGATCATAACTAAAGGGAAAGAGAAAGTGTCTTTAAAACTTGAGGCTCACCTGAGCCTGTATCGCCCACCTGGTCTATAGTAGTTTAGGGGCCAAGTCATTCCAAAGAAGATTTTAAATCATGTATGGACTATTAATTGTGACTATTGTGATAAAACCGTATGGAAAGGATGTGTCAAAATCAACTTCTCTTAACTACTTGGCCAAGTAAAACCAAACTGGACTATAATATTCCTTAGATGGTCCCCTTTAAAATTGTGTTGCTTGGACGCGTAACAGATCCAACTTGGCTGCCAGTGGGACCTGAAATTTCACATTGGATCATTGTATGGGAAACATTTACCTACACTTGGCTATTATAGACCAGGTGAGCGATACAGGCTGAGTTGAGCCTCTAGTTAGCCCTTAGTTACCTCTTTAACATGTTTTTTCCATCAAAATGTAAACACTCATTTCAAAAATGGAAAATTTATGTAAAAAATAAAATTTTCTTCTTCACCAAAGATTTACAAGGTTTATTAACTTCAATATTGCTGTTATTTGTAAGGAATTGTCCGTCTGTCTGTCCGCCGACAATTATATAAAATATGAGATTTTAGCCCTTGATCTTCTACTAAAATTTTCACTAACTATCAAAATAGAAACTTGTAATCAAGTTTTGTTCCACTGGCTAAGTCGCAATTTTTGGTAAACAAAGAACAATAAATCCTGTATGACTTTTTTATTAGCTCACCTGGCCAAAGGCCATGTGAGCTTTTGCCATCACTCGGCATCCGTCGTCCGTCCGTCTGTCCGTCGTCCGTCAACTTTTATTCAAAGATCCATTTCTCTAAAACTGCTGGGCCAATACTAACCAAACTTGGCTTGAATCATTACCAGGGTATGCTCTTTCAAGTTTGTGATTTTTATATCCGTAGACCAAACAACATGGCCGCTGTTACTAAAAATAGAACATAGGGGTAAATTGCTGTTTTTTGCAAATTACTCGAAAACCGATACAGATATCAAAAATCTGACATAGGGATGAAAATGATTAGCATGATGAGATCTACCAGCCCTGCAGTTTTGAAGAATATCCTATTACCCATCTTGGAGTTATTGCCCCTTTTCCGTAAAATTTGTTACTTTTAGTCTTATATATTGAAAAAGTAGAAAATAGAAGTAAATTTGAAATAAGAAAAATGGTCAGCATAGTAAGATCCACATTTCCTGCAAGTTTAAAGAAAATCCGACGACCCACATAGAAGTAATGGCCCCTTTTTCTTTGAATTTTCACGATTTTTTTTACGTTTTTACTTTTATTTCAAAAACTGTTTGAGATGGAGGTTAAATGTGTATTACAAAAGTGTTGAGCTTTTCCAGGACTACAATTTCTACATATGTCCAGCAAATTAGCATCTCATCCAAGATGGCCGCCACTAGGGAACATAGTTTAACATAGGACCCTATGGGAAATGCATTTAAAGATCTTCTCTGAAACCACTGAGCCAATGTGGACCAAATTTTGTCACAATAGTTCTTAGGTGGTCCCCTTTAAAGTTTGTGATTTTTGTGTTTGTACCTCATCCAAGATGGCCGCCAGCGGGGAACATAGCTTAACATAGAGACCCTATGGGAAATACATTCAAAGGTCTTTTTTTTCCTGAAACCACCATAAGCCAGTAGGAACCAAACTTGGATACAATTGTCCTTGGCTGGTCCCCTCCAAAGTTTGTAATCTTTATGTTCCTACCTCATCCAAAATGGTCGTCAGCACAGGACATAGTTTAACACAGGACCCTGTTGGAAATGTATTCAAAGATCTTCTTCTCTGAATCTACTGAGCCAATTGGAACCAAACTTGATCACAATAGTCAATAGGTGGTCCCCTTGAAAGTTTGTGATATTTATGTTCATACCTCATTGAAGGTGGCTGCCAGCAGAGAAAATAGTTTAACATAGGGACCCTATGGGAAATGCATCCAAAGATTTTCTCTTCTGAAACTACCGAGCCAAATTCAACCAAACTTGGTCACAATAGTCCTTGGCTTCTCCCCTTCAAAATTTGTGATTTTGACGTTCGTATCTCATCCAAGATGGCCACCAGCGTGGAACATAGATATATATAGGGACCCTATGGGAAATGCATTCACATGTCTTATCCTCTGAACCTGCTGAGCCAATTGGAACTAAGTTTGGTTACGATTGTCTTTGGTGTTCCCTTTCAAGGTTTGTAATTTTTATGTTTGTAACTCATCTAAGATTGAAAATGTAACATCTGGTGAACTGATTTATAGTATGAATGAGTGGTCTCTTCGTGACAATGAATAAAACCGGTCACCAGGTGAGCGATACAGGCTCATGTGAGCCTCTAGGTATGTCATTGAAATCAGTTTAACAGAAAGATTGCAAAACATCACTTGAAGGGTTATTCTAAAACGTGTACCGGAACGGAACGAAAAGAAACGAAACGGAAAGATTTCGTTTCTTCTTTTAGTAAGTATCCTATGAATATTTTCTAATTCAAGAAACGAAACAGTTTCGTTCCGTTTCGTTTCGGTTCATTTCTTTTATTTTAGTTTCGATTCTTGATTTTTCTTTGTGTTTAATTTCAATTTCAAATATTTTATTGAATATAAATGTATTCAATGGGATCGGATAACAGGCATAGCCTATATATATCCTCTCCCTACAAGATGGAACATACAACAATATATACATTTATATAAATATAAATAGATAGGAGATAAATTTGACACAAAAATATTTTTAAGATACATGTATTTGAATGTCTAATAACAGCAAACAAATATAAATTATTAGAGTATAAGATAAAACATAATTTCTTAGAATTTATGTATCTCTATATATCTTAAATATTTTGGATATTTAATGGGGAAATAAAAATGGTTTGTAGCCCATTTCTTTGTGTTCTTTGTGTTTATAAGAGACAAAGGTTCTTATTGCAAAGTCTTTTATTCCAGCTTTCTTTTTGAGAAACACTCTGAAAGAAGCTGCTTTTCGTCGTTCATGGTTTTTTTTTTTTCTATAGTTCGTGTGTCATGTCATTCAGCATGCTGTTTTTGTTCACATACGAAACAGAATTTTTGCAAAATTTAGTAAAACAAAATTATTCATAGAGATATATTGATGATGTCTTGTCGCTTAATAATAGTAGATTTGCCGACTATATTCCATTTATATATCCCCATGAACTTGAAATAAAGGAGACTACAGATATTGATCATTCTGTTTCGTTTTTAGATTTACTTTTGGAGTTTGACGACAGTGGCAACCTCAGCACACGAATTTATGACAAAAGATACGATTTCAAATTTGATATTGTAAACTTTCCACACCTCGACAGTAATATTCCGTCTTCCCCATCGTATGGAGTATATATTTCTCAATACATGATTGGCCAGTTATCGATGTTCTTGTCAGTTCAGTCATCTTTGATTTTATGGTCTTCCAAACGTTTAGAATTTATCTGCACTGAAGAGACATAAGTTGTCGAAATGCGCATATGCAGAATTTAAATTCACAGTAACTTCGGTATTTAGTCATTACTAGTCAAATTTTGTGGGTTTTTTTTGGTCAAACCTTCAAAGGGAAGTAACTCCTACACCGGACAAACAAACATTTAACATGCACATTTGTTTTCTAAGGACGGCTTTCGTGCTTAGCCAGTCTGGACAAAGTAATTGCCTACAAAGTATTCATGATATTCTGCAGTAAGTTAGCATATTATTTGAATTTTTGATACTTCCTTAGTCCCTGAGAAGACAGTTCAAGTAAGTACAGTTGTTTATTATTTTTACTTGAAACAAGGAGCACTTGAAAGCATGGTAAGCGCTATTTGGGATTTGGTTTTGAATTATGTTGATGATTAAACGTCTGCTAGAGGTTCAACTTTCATAAATGTTGATTAAAATGCTTTATTTTTATTTATTATTTTTTTGGTTGGTTTTCACAAGCAGGGAACCATTCTGTCCCCATGAGATTTTTCACAAAGTTACCTCCCTTTTGGGTTTTGCTAAATTCATTCTGTTGATTGCAGAACTGGCAAATGGTCTATTAATCCGTTACGCTAGAGCATGTTGTCACTTTCTAGATTTTTTTAAACGACACATGTTTTATTCGTAAATTCTTAAATCAAGGCTTCGAGAAATGCAGATTATTAGTTTTTCTGAAGAAATTTATCGGTCGATATCCAGATTTGATTGATCAATATTCAATTCCTATTTCCAATTTTATTGAAGACGGTTTTGTTTAAGTTTTGGCTTCTTTCTTGATGTTTCTCTTTTTGCCACTTAAGTGTGATTTGTGCACTGAGCGACAAAACCATTTTACTCGTATGAGACAAGGCTTGTACATCAAACGACAAAAATATTTACCTATGTGAGAAAAAATTCTAGGTTTTGATAGGAGGCACAACACTAATTCGGCCTCCAATTGACTCGTATGTTAAATTCCGGGATTTCAAAAATTCACATAAAATAGAAATGAATTTTCCCGGGTGCGGGAACTTGTTAATCCGTTAACAGATCACCAACACGATAAAATAAATACATTTAAACCATATGTTGTATGTCAAATAAGAAAATAAAATTCAATTGAAACGTTCCGGTTAATTTTGTACATAGTCGCAACAGAGAATTTTCGGTATTTGGTCGTATTTCATTCGATCCGTTCTAGCTTGTTACGCAACTTAACCATGTTTTTTTAACTGTTCTTTGCTCTCTGTCATTCACCTAGAGTATTCTATGATCTTGCTGATTAAAACATGTATCAATTGGCTAGAGTCACTATAAATTAAAAGGCACTATTTTTAATAGTACTATTTTCGAAAATTGGCGTATTGAAATAGTGTAGTGCTCTCTGACAATATTATGACTTTGACATTTAACACAATCTGGGCACACAGAAGCTATATTTAGTCGTCATATAAGCGGGAGGTTGATGCATCATTAAACCTGGTTTAACTTGGTAATAATAGTCCTTATATGTCCCCTACAAAAATGGTGTTTTTTCAGGTCCACACTAAATTCAAGATGGTTTCCAGCGGGAAACGTAGTTTAATATTGAGCCCTTTATGAACAGTTTCAAAAATCTGTTCCTCTGAAACTACTTGACCAATTGGATCTTAACTTAGTCACAAAGGTCCTCAGATGGGTCTTTTTGAAAATTTGCGTCGTTGGTCAAGTCTGCAACAGGGGAACCTAGTTCAACATGTGGTCCTATGGGAACTTCGGGGGTCACACTAGTTTTTGTATGGGACCCTTTAGAACTCTGTCTGACAGGTTCGGGTTCTTTCTTATATTGCTATCTGTGGAAAAAATAGTTTAACGAATATTTAAGCATCGGGTTCCAGGTGAGCGATAAATGCTCTTGAGAGCCTCTTGTTTGTATCTAGTGGTCTTATTATCTTTTCAATAGCAAAGGCACTCGTTCCATTGGTTACTTATCTAAGTCGTTATAACGAGATAATAAGTCGTTATAACGAGATACTAAGTCGTTTGAACGAGATACTAAGTCGTTATAACGAGTTAGCTAAGTCGTAATAACAAAATACTAAGTCGTTATAACGAGATACTATGTCGTTATAACGAGATACTAAGTCGTTATAACGAGTTAACTAAGTCGTTATAACGAGATACTAAGTCGTTATAACGAGATACTATGTCGTTATAACGAGATACTAAGTCGTTATAACGAGATAAAAATAAAACACCACCTGGCACTAACGGACTTCCGTACAAAAACGACTAACCTGACCAATCGATATTTTTGGCTTAAAGTGAAGTATGATCCATATTCTAATAAATAAAAATAATAATTTAAAATTTTTGATATGATAAACTTGAGGAGTGACCATCTTTAAATCAGTTTTCTTTAGTACATTTCATTTATTTGACGATGAATAAAGAAAACATTTAATGACAACAAAACAAACTGTTGTTTCAAACTTGCTTTCCATAGCGGGAATATCTAATGGAAATATTTGCTTGCGGTGTATGTATGTTCATTATATTCCTGCAGTTATGATGATGGTGTGTGTAAGAATTTTTTATATGAATGCACTATCAATTTTAATTTTAATATATACTCTATATTATACATATACTAGTGACTCTATGAATGTCCTGTGATTGTTTATACACTTGTGTTATGTTGCCTTTTGATCTCTATGTCAGGCAACGAATGACAGTTTATATAATTATTTTCCCCGATATACACAAATGTATTTATGTTTGTGGTAATGCTGAACTCATTGATGTAGCGCTGTTCAACATATACTAGTGCAGTGACCAGCAAGGGAAATTTTCAACTTTAATCAACCACCTTACCTCACGGCTAATTTTTGCTTATGTATAAAGGAAATGATAATCCGCATTGATTTAGGCCTGTCTTAGAATACAGAAGTGGTGCAGTGTTGAGATAAACGGGATAAAGGGACACCACTTGAACATTTCCCAAAGATTATATTTGTCATTAAAATTAATCGCTTGAAGTAAAATCTTAATCAGTTCATTGTTTTCTTGTCAAATAATCATCTTCAACTATCAGAGAATTACCATGAACATTTTGGTTGTAATCATTAATAGATAAGTTATTCAAACGATTTCATATAAATTACAACCCCCCTTTTTAGCTAGTATCACGTTCATGTCCTGAAGTGTTTTTAAAATGAAAAATATACGGTTGTTTATTTAATTTTTCAATTCAAGTATATCGTTTGATGTTTTTTGGAAAATCTGAGTGGAATAGGGTCTTCCAGAACAACAGAAAAAAGCAAGATTATGAGTAGTTATAATATGGAGATTGTTTCAAAATCCATAACTATTTACAAATAGGTTCATTGTTAAAAAATAAACGTGAAAATAGAGCAAAAAACAAGATAAATTACACTGTATTTGCAAACACAGCCTAGTTTGACAAAAAATGTTCGATTAATTTTGTAATGAACTTAGGGCCCATCCCTTTATCACCAAATGACCAAGTCATCGAGTCTTGGCTTTTGCAAACTGGGACTAAGAAGAGGACAATCTTTATCATTCTTTTCAGCATCATCATCATAATAATCAATATATTATTCAGTTCGTTGCTTACCAACAATTCCTAATTTGTTTGTTACAGAAATAGTCTTTTTTGCATTAGTATTTCATAGTCTTGATACAACATGGTAAAGGTATAATCTGTTTGAACATGGTTTTTGCCATTATTGTACGTAAGTTCACTGTTTCATTTATGGTCTCTTTAAATTTTATTCTTTAAATTACACTAAAAATACATGGAGTGGTGATAAAATCATTAGTGCAACGTTTAACATTTAAATATTTATTGTAAGCTGGATTTTGCGTCTAGTAGAGCATCATAAGCTCACTAAGTCCAATAGGCTGCTGGCTTTGGTTTAAATCTAATATTGAGAAATTGTAATATTGCGAGTTTAATACTTTAAACGCTGAAGTTTTCGCGTAGAGATAATTTTTGTATATTTGCGGTCAAGAAAAATCCGCAAAAATTTCTCCCCACGCCAATAGTTTAGTTTTTGAAGTGTTGAATGTAAAAGAAATAAAATTGTCGAGTCGAAAAGCTTTAGGCGCTCACTTTACCCCCTCACAAAATGTGTCCAATAAAATCGAAAAAAATAACACACAGCGAAAATTTCCAAGTTTACAGTATTTTGATAAACTGAAGATATTCGATTTGAGCATGTTGAGCAAAGCCGAATACTTATCTTTATTTGACCTATTTGTTTTGCCTTTTGTATCAGAACTTGCTGATATAAAAGCATTTATACTTATGTTTTGCCCGAAGGAATCTTTTTTCTTTATAGTTGCTGCTAAATTTTCTTCAATGGCTACACTGATTTAAAATAAATATTGTCTAAATTGTTGTTTGCTAAAGGCTACTCACCTCAATCACAACATGTTTCTTTTAGGACATGTTTGCATTCAAAATACCGAAGATATTGTAAATTTAGTCTCTGTATATTACCATTTCGAAAACTTATGCCCTTTCGGTGCAGATAAAATCTAAACATTTGGAAGACCATAAACTCAATTTATGAAATGACCAAATATTTCTTTAGCCAAAATCGGCTAAGGGTAGACCTTTGCAAGAGGGAGAGTCTTTAGTTTTCAACAAGATTTACAAAAATTAAGATATTACAAGTTTCTAAATAATTGGTTTTCGGGTCTGCGCCGAAGTGCTTACTACTGGGCTGGTGAATACACTAGGGGACTAACAGTCCACCAGAAGTGGCACCCATCAAGTGGTAACAAATAACAAAATACCAAAGTTACTGTAAATTTAGTTTCTGCATTTGACCATTTCGACAAATTGTCTCTTCAGTGCAGATTCGTGTAATTCTAAACATTTGGAAGACCATAAACTAAAAAAACTGATAGAGAACAAATACCCAAATATGATCTAAATGTAAAGCCAAAATCAGCTAAGGGCAGAGCTTTGCATGAGGGAGATACTCCTTAGTTTTCAACAAAATTTACAAAACTTTAGATACTCAGTTAGATTGCAAGTTTCATTGATGACTTCATTATAAGTGAGCTGAATATTAACGATAAATAGAATAAAAAAATTGTGGGTATGTCCTTTGATAATCTTTCTCCTCCTTATGGAATATACATATTGCAATAGATATTGTTCTAGATCCTGTGCTAAGGCGGGTTAAATCAATAATTCTGTTGTTATGAAAAAACAGTTACAAAGTACTTAAACTGGAAATTTTTAAAACCGTTACCATCAATTTTCTTAATCTTATGTATTTGCAATTTCACAACTGATTGTTGACTATTTCCATAGGGCCTTTTTTCATATATATCGTATACCCAGTTTGTTCATTGCACCGGCTTTCAGGATTTGGACTTCCTACGGGCGAAAAATTATATGCAAATGATGTTAAATTGTAAGGAACACCTATTCCTATTCCTGTTTTACGGCCTTTAGTTCATGTTTTGTTCAATCATTTTTTTTAGTGCACCAGTTATGCTGTGTTGATTTGCAGCGATTATAATCCCATTTTGAGTATGCTGCCCTTGTATTGTTGCCAAAACATACTGAATCGACAATTACTATCATGACGATGCTGAAATTATGATGATAACAATGACAAATGTCAATTTTTTCAGCAAGGTCCAGCTTTACAAAAGACTAGGTTTGAAACTCAGTATTTATTGGTTCGGGTGGGATATATATATATATATATATATATATATATTGTGACAAATAGCAGTTATAACCCAGATGGGGTAAGCCCAATGAGTTTTCACTGATTAATACTAAAGTCTTATGGTCCATGTAGAAAGAATATTCAGGTGGAGGTCTTTCAAAAATTTGACTCTAGATTATGAGAAAGCAGGATTAGATAAATCGGGGTATTTGATTGCATTTAATAACATCGTGATAAAAATAAGTATGAATCGTTGGCTTGTCAGATTATTTAGAAACATGAACCAGCGATTAGGCAAAGTAAAAACAGGAATTTTGTCAGTGTAAATCAAATATATAGATGTTAAAATTTACACCAGGTCTTATTAGTTGAAACATTGACTTAACTAATCACGTTCTGTCTTTTAATCCTATTGTTCTTGAAGACACTATTCTACTCAAATTTTTCAAAAATGTACAGAAACTATAATACTTTGGAAAATTTTAACAAAAATATATATGCTTGCCTTTTCTATGGAGAAAATAAGACTCATAGTTGTGGTGCATTACAAAAAGGGGGTCGTAATGTAGAAGACATTATTAGTTTGGGTTGTCCATATCATATCATAACCGATGTTTTAGAGACTATTACACTGTCATTGACGGTAACTGTTTTGAGAGAAAATAATTAATTCATTGATTATTTATTTCAAAAGAGCCATTCGAATGACAGAAAGGGATTTTTAAAAAAGTTCAGGTTGTGTCCCTTTAGGCCCTGTATTTCAATACTGCACCAGTTCTGTATTCTAAGACAGGCCAGAATCAAATCAAGTAATGTTGATCTTCAATAAAAAACAAAAATTAGCCGTGTGGTAGGGTGGTTGATTAAAGTCAGTAATTAAGCGACTTTTTAAGAGTTGGTCACTGCACTATACATGATATAGACAAGTTTTTCAAATTGTCTGTCTTAGATAAGACAATTACCACCAGATGGAGTAATGGTAAATCCGCCATTACAGTCATGAAAGATATTCAAACAGCTGGATACTTGTATTATAATCAATCTAATAAATAAACGTGTAAAATATCCTCTTTGATTAATGTGTGTATATATTTTCATTGTTTAATCTCTTAATAAAAGAACTATTGATATTTTTAAGCAGTGTGATAATATTTCTATAACATATGGAATACAAATAATATTTTGATTTTGCTTGTTTTTCTCTTCTTTTTTTTTTGGGGGGGGGGGGGTCAAAATTACTTCAGGTTTTATCCATGTTCTCATATAATTATAAATAACTAACTTGTTTGCTTACTTTTAAAAGGCAATTATAATAATGGACATCATTTGAAAACATATCATTAAATATATATTTTTTGTTTTAATCCATCTGGTGAAAGCTGAGTCAAAAATTGATTGCATACTAGTATTATGATTAGCTAGTGTAATAGAAAAAAACCTCAATAAAGCAAATCTGTTCTAGTCATAGGGGGCAGCCCAATATCAAAATTTTTAAAATTATTAATTATTAAGTACCTAATTACACACAGTATATTTTTAAATTAATTGTAATAAAAATTAATTATCAAGTTTAGGGCTGTTCCAGAAATAGTTGTGAAAGTGTGTGTGTGGTGGGGGGGGGGTATGGAAGGCACTTTAATTAAAAATTTGATGGGTTGTTGGTATTTTGAAAACTTGCATAGTAGAAACACATACAAAAAAGAAATAAAAATTTTATGCGTGGTGGGTCCTTTTTCAAAGTGCCTTCCGACCCCCCAATAATTACAAAAATGTAATTCTGGAATAGCCCTTAGATGATCTAAAAAGATTTAATAAGATTTTAAACTAAATCTTAATAGGTGCATTCTGGGGTTAAAAATGCCAAAATATAAATAAAAGGATTAAAATAAGTAATAAATAGAATAACACTTTTGCCAAGGCTTCCTAATTTATCTGTTTTCTTAAAAAGATCAGTAAATACCATTATGTATACATCCACTGTCATCCTAAATGTGTCGTTTCTCTTAAATATATTTTGTACACTGATGTTCATTTCAAATAAGAAGAAATTTTTACTTACGATAATATTTTTGTTCACCCTTTATACCTATATTAAACGCTTTGAATCATATATGAGGAAGATGTTTTATGTACTTTCATATGACATTGCAACATAAGAAAAGAATTTATTTTTGTAATTGGTTTAGATCAGGTCAGTTTTGTTAACAGTCTTTTCAATTACATGTTTTAAAGAGCCAAGTTGGAAGATTTCTTTGTCTTTCTTTTCTTCTTACTAGTGATCAGACCCGGCGCTGCCCCCTCCTCCCCTTCAAGTAATCAGACATGGTTATTGTATTGCTGGTTTTTAAAATGATTGCACCATAATTTAACAAGTTAACACATAATGCAATAAATTCATTAATGACTTTGCATATCTAAATGTTATCAAAGATATTTTTCCGGTTAATTTTTTGTTTGTTTGATGCACAACTGTACCTTTGAACTGTATAATACTTTTTGTCAGTGTCCTATTAAATAATTTCCATGCAGCAACCAAATTAGCTATAACCACGCAAATCAACAAAAACACAAATAAAAAAAATATATCAATGCTTCTTAAATGTTTTAAAGATTGTTTACTTTTATTTTAGATTTCTTTCAATAATTCAGATATTACAGTATTATTTATTGAGAGTATTATCACAGCATGTGCATCTCTTTCATGATTGCAATGGCCGATTGATCACATGACGCATTAATGGCAGCCTCCTTGTTATCTAGGTCATATCTGAATAAACTTGTCTATAGCAAGTGATTTCCGCTCAAGCCGGTGCTAGGAACGGCATTGAGTTTACAATGTGATATGAGTAGTTGCTCATTGTTGAAGCCTCATGATGGATTAAGGATGATAACGCAATAAAAGCGTGTTTAATTTGCTCAATCTTACCATTTATGTGTAATGATTTTATTCCGTTTACTTTACTTCATGTTTTTATTTGATTTTTTTGTGATAAAATTTGTCTATGGTGCAGCGCAAGAATCTCCGTGTGATTATAGATGAATGCACTTTTAAAATGTAACGTTTAGACTTTCATTATTCTAACGTTCAATTTATTACTCTGAACATCTGTATATAGTTTAATCCTAATAATGTCAAATTTTTTTACCAAATATTCTTAAAATCAACTCTATGGACATTTTTGATCGTTTATATTTTGTAATGTCTTTTGACATTTTGACATTTGACATTTCCCTGCCTGGATTGACCCACTGACAGTCTGACGGGTGATGTATACAGAGCAGGACATGCTTACCCTTCCGGAGCATCTGATGTCACTCTGTGTTTTGAGAGTTCACACTGTTAGTGCTGTAGTTTTTTGTGTTGTATATGTAGTGGTTGTGTGTTTTGTGGGCATGTAGTGTCTTTGGTCTTCCGTCTTCTGGTGTTCTTGATTTTGCCTTGTCTCTGGACTTTGATTTATGTAATCTTGTGCTTTGTTCCTTCGGTATGCTACTGCCGTTGTTTTGATCGTTTATATGCTGTCTTTTGGTCTGTTTGTCAGATGTTCGTAAGATTTTTCACCCGATATTTATTTGTTGATGATCCAGCATTCATGTTCGACAGAAACATTGATGTAGCATTGTTTGACATATGCCAAGTGAATTGGGGGGAGGGGTTCTGAATTCCTCCCAAGCAGGTGCTAGGAGCCATCTTGAATTTTATATGAGTTATGAGTTATGAGTGTTTGCACATTGTTGAAGGCTTCATTTTGAATTTAAGACGAAGATCAACAATAAAAGAGTTTTTCCATCTGCTGAATCTTACACTGCATTTGATAAGATTTGTCCCCTTTACATAATTCCATATCCCATTATGTATTCGTTTGCGATAGAGTCTCTCTCTCATGCAGTCACAATTTCACATGTTTGAGGTGTATAAGCGCTATATTTAAGCAATAACAGTACATTATTTGAATACCCGAGGGCGTCAATCGTAGATTTGAACATCATAATATATCCAGGCAAAGCAATTGATTCTACTGGCAAAGAGGTTTAAATATAGAAAAATTCAAGACGTAAATATAAAAAAGGGATAAGAGCCAGATCAAAAAGTAAAAATTCTAAGTATATTCGTATATTTTTAAAATATTTAGTGTTTTGTTGAACTTCTTTCACAAATGTAAAGAAATTATCATGGAATGATAAAATTTAAACAAAAAAGTCCTTTCTATTATTCCTTATTCTTTTTCTTTCAATATTTGTTTCTGTTGTTCAATTATAATTTTATATTGGGCTAAATCCTCAGTTAGTCCATTTTCTATGCAAAACTGTTCAGCAAATTCACACCGTGTAATAGTAACCATAGCACCAAACATTGCGCGTGCGTCGTTTGATTTACTCCCAAGTTGCATTGTTGATAAATGATCTCGATTACTATTTACCATTACCATTTCAATAAAACGTGACTTTTTCATTCCAATTTTTGCACCGTCATAAATTCTCAAAACCTGCAAAAACGCTCCACGCAAAAGTACCTCATTTTCGTCAGGAAACTCAGACAAATCCTTAATGTCTACGGCGCATACTGTACTTACGACGCTCTTGAATGTCTGAGTATATAACGAAAAATACTCTTCTTTCAAATTTATAACATGAATTTTTAGGATAACTGGAATGGAATCATCTAACGACCGTTTTAAAAAGAACTTTTCGGCAACTTCTATCCTAGTTGATGACGACATCAGCCCAAGTGGTACGGCTATATATCGTTCCGATACAGACTGTTTCATCAAGGTCTCAAACGCGTTTAAATCGCTAGTTGAGAGTGCAATACCACGGTAAACAATGCCACAAAAATGACTGTATTCTGGATTTACATAGCAATAATTATACAAATCAATATTTATAAGCTCAACCAAGAATACAATTGTCCGAATTAAGGTTTGATCCTGGATTGCATCATCGCTTCGAAATATACGATTTATCACTGAATATATATAGTCATATCCATCCACAGAGGTATACAAACGAATGGCTTCTAGATTGTCTCGTTTCTTTACGTCTTCCACATCAACCCAGTTCTTCTTGGTGCGCAATAAATCGTCAAAATATTTCCTAGCTGAGCTACTGCATTTAATTCCCTTGAAGAGATCATTAAGTTCTTGCATGAATTCGGAATAATGTGTCCAGTTCTCCCTTACATATATTATCGCTTGTCGTATTTCCCTCATTCGTTTATCCAAGAGTTCACCATTATAGAAATGACGAAATTGATGAAAACATTTGCTTTTGAATATTTCAGGTAAATCGCAACTTTCTACATACCTTCGAGCCCTCGTAAGCTCAACGTCTTCAACCATTTTTTCTTGTTGCTATTTTTCACTGCAATAAATGTAAACAAACCAACACGTGACTGACAAGGAAGTAATGGTGATTGCCTTTACTATCGATTAGCAATAATGAACGGGGCCGTTTAGGGGAATTCTAACACAATAAAGCCATTACGGATGTGCATATAACATTACAAATAAACTGTTTAAAATGTTATGATATTGATAGCTATACGTAAACAAAATTTCAATTAACAAATAATGAATGGCTCTGAGGGCCATATGGTAGTTTATGGACCGGGCAGTCATTTCTAAAAAAGTATATGTACCGAAGCGAAGCTGAGGTCCATATACTTTTTTGGAGATGACTGTCCGGTCCAAAAACTGCCATTTGGCCCGAAGAGACATGCATTATTTGTTATATTAAACTTATAAACCTAAGATAAAAAAATAACATTTGCAACAACTATATAGACCGGCTGTCCTGTCTATATAGGATATATAGACCGGCTAGGTAACATACTTTATAAAGGGCATAAAAATCTATAAGTTTAATATTTTCTAATATTGTAATTATTTTCGTTAACATTTTTGACATTGAATATATATATAGATGTCTTTTTAACATGCCAGACATGTCACTCAGTTTCTCCCAGTTTCTAGTTTTTTTTCAGAATTTGAATTAACAGTTTATACGAAATATTTTGCACATTTTTTAGAGAAAGAAAAAAAATAAAAAGGAAAATTTGCATTTCTTTTATGTTTTAATAGGCTTTTTTGCTTTGTTTTTATTGCTTCTTTTTTGTAAATTTTACTGTGTTTACCGACACATTCATGGATGAATTATCGATCCTATGCATTATTTTTCTATTTCGTCCATTTACACCTGGTTCGAATATTAATATTAAGCAAACACATATTTATTCGATTCTATTTACATGAAACAAGATCCTGCAAAATAATTCTCTTAGTGTTTACAACTTCATTATATTGCATTTCGTCGTCTGTTAAGTTATAACTTCTGCAAAATTCAGCAGCAAATTCTGACCTTGTAATGGCTACCATGGTACCAAATAATGTTCTTGCGATATCTGATTGTTTTCCAAGTTGCATCGTACTGATGTGGTCTCTGTTTGTATTAAGCATGACCATTTCCAAAACTCGCAAGGGCTTCTTGAGACCATATTGTTCAGACGACTGGTACATGCGTAATACTTGGAAAAATGGTCCACGTAACAGAACTTCACTTTCTTTCTCAAAGTCTGACAATTTCTTGATATCAACTGCACAGATCGTGCTTACAACACTACTAGGAAAATGTTCTCTGTACATTTTTAAATATTCCGGTTTTAATTCTATAATATGAATTTCCTGCAGAAGTGGTTGAGTATCACCAGTTTGGTGCATTTCGATGAACTTTATGGCAACTTCGATGTCCGTACTGGTGGACATCAGGCCTAAAGGAACAGAAATATTTCTGTCAGCAATAGATTTACCGAGAAGATCATCAAAGGCTTTAAAATCATCCTCTGGCAAAGCCATACCACGGTACACCACTCCTTTGAAATTGTTTACTTTCGGTTCTTTTAGACAGAAATTAAAAAGTTCAATGTTTAAAAGTTCTACCAAGAAAACCGTTGAACGGATTAATTTTGCATAATCAACAGCTTTATCGGCTCGAAAAATACGATTGATCATTGAAAAAACTTTGTTGTAGCCTTCATCAGAAGAATATAGCCGGATAGTATCAAATTGATTTGAATCTGATCCCCACTCTTTCCTAGATGAAAACATTGAATCAAACAAACCTTTTGCATTTTTATCAGAAAAACGAACATCTTTTGTCATTTCCTTCAAGTCATTGTTAAATTCATCATATTTTCCCCAGTTTTCTCGAATGTACATAATAGAAATCCTAATGTCCGCCATTCGTTTATCCATGAGGTCGTTGTTGTAATATGGCCGACTTGGTTTAAGTGATTTACTCTTGAATATTTCTGAAATTTCCACAGTCTCTCCACACCGGGACACTAAGCGGTTGTCTGTTGTTTCTTCATCGAAATGTAAAACTTTTTTACATAGGCAGTTTCCCATCGCAAAAATAAGAAATATCATTTAACTGTGCGTCTTAATTGCGCAGTTACAAAGTGCATTAAATGCACCGATAAGGATTTCGTGTTTCTTAAATTATTATATTGCATGATTTCAGATAAGGAAGGATATATTTAAATTTTGGTCCAATTAAAAACGATATTATGCCTGAAGGACAGGTAAACTATGATTGTAATTAAAGTTGCAGTTTAGACATTCCATCAATGAATTAAATAATTTTAATTGATTCCAAGTAAGCGTCAGCTATTTTCAAGCATTTACAAAAGATTTTCTCAATTATCATTTTCAAACATTTGTATATTTTTGCTACCCTTCAGTTTTGAGAAATATTGATCACGAAAATAATCAAGATCGACGATTTTTAATCTGACACCCAAATGGATAACTGATCTAGTCTTGTGTGCGGACAGAGTACAGGGAGACCGGGAGAAAGAGGTCGACAGAAAGAAGAGAGGGTGGGAGAAAGAAAACAAAAAGGGAAAAGACAGAAAAGGAAAACAGGAGAGCGGAAAAAAGGGGAGAGGGAGAAAGGAGAAAGGCTACCCCTGTTTGCCCCTTAATTTGTTGATATTTTCTTCATTCATTTTTAGGTGAATTTGCTACATGTATATCAATTTCTATTAAATTTCAAACAATTATGCGTTCTTTAGGGTTTTCGTTAAATATGTATGACTGTTAGGCTATAAAAGATACGAATTTAAATATATCAAATGTATTTATTTAAGGATATAAAACTTCAATAACATTTTTTTAAGTTGATTTGAAAAAATCATAATTTTTCTTTAATGGGTTTAAGGACAATTTGCAGAAGAACACATAAGAAAAAATAAAAAATATATGTTATGCAATGGCCAAAATTAACATGAATGAGCAAAATAAAAATAGCGTAGTTGGTTACTATTAAAAGGTAAAAAACATCTAAATGGCCAAAAGGAAAAGAAGTCAGGAGCCAACTTTTTGGCCAAATGGCCTTCGTCTAGGGGATTCCGAAGGGTGTTCAAATAACGAGAGAAGGCAGACTTAATGAAGTATCACAGATATTACCAGTAAAAATCATGCTAAATCTTAAACATTATCAAAAAATTAATATTTTCAAAAACGAAAGTAAAACACTTGTATTCTGTGCTGTACAAACACGTAATTCCAAAGAAGGAATAGTATCATGAACATTTTAACATAAAGGATGGGCAAATTTCCACTTCAGTCTTCTATGAACCGGTGCCTAAAATTGTGTTATGTTAGAAAATCAATTTAAAAGAGTATAATTCCAGCATAGATTTTATCTCTGAACTAAAAGTCGAACCCAACGTGAATTTTGTTGCCAACTACTTTGTCATCTAGTTTGAAGACACGGTACAAATGTCCACTATCCGACGAGCCACAAAATATCTTTTATTCTCAAAGTTAAACCATTCAATTAGACGCATGATCTTTCTGTTTATATTCTAGATTCTTCATTTTTGTCGTCTTGCGATGTATACCCACCTATGAACCCAAAGTCAAAATTCTGGTCATCAGCGTTCTTACCAGGCTTTATTATCTTCTTGGTATTAAACCAGATAACAAATATAAGCAGGAAGGATACATTTTTTTTTTCAAAAACATCCAAGTGTATCACTAAACAATAAAAAAAAATTATAATAATTCATTGTGAAAGGCGGTCGTAGGTATAATATTTATACAATTTTTATCAAAAATCAGAGGAAATATGTTTAAACACCAAAGCTATTTATGATGGAACTCAGCCAGATTTAAGAAATAAATACAATTTGAAAATGAAACTACAGTGTTTTGCTATGTATATACCAAAATAAAGCCTTCGCAACTGAAATTCCTTGCGACAATATTATGAATAGATAGTGTAATATCCTAAGATAATATTGAGTTGTCTCTCTTGGTACAATATCTGGATTATCATCTGTTGTTTTCTAATTAGAATGATTATATGGGTTCGTTATAAAAAAATGTAAAAAAAAACTCTGTGTCTGATGTCTTGGCCAAAGTTATTTTACTGGCGACGAGCTTAAGAACGATAATAGGCAAACATAATGGCAAGGGCATTGCCAAACTTCCCTGCAAGTGACAAATCAAATACCAAGCCCAGGTGCGATAGATTGGTGGTCCGACTTGAGAACCTTTTTACGTGCCTCGTTTTTGAAATTGATGATCTTGAAAAGATTTTTTTTCAACTTTGTGATATTTACGATGCACAAAAGGTCAAACCTATGAAACATGTGAGGCAAAAAACTTACTTTGAACAAGAGCAAAACAAACAAATAGAGGTGTATAAATTCGGATCATTCAAAAAATGAGGGTCATACATTACATGGATTTGTCACAGATCTTAGAAAATTAGCAAAAACAAAGCAAGCTCTCAGATGACCTTACTATCTCGGTAAGAGAAGCGTGAATTTCATAAGTAGACGGTGCAATATTGTCGCAAGTCACATAAAAATTGCAGATCAAATTGACTTCCTAGGAGATCGCTCCATGGGCCAGATAAAATACTAGATGACATATTATCATAGGGAAGAACACTTAAACTGTCAAATGCACAAACCTCAGAAATAAAAGACAACATTTAATAAAATTTAATCAACAAGAAAAAAAACAATCAAATGTCAGACCACCTTCACATGTGAATCAAAATCAACAGCTTTCTCCAAAATGTAAAAGCTCAAATAAATGCAGGAACTGTGGTAGTGAATTTTACATAGAAATGGCCGTGTCCAGCTAATCATGCTAATAGCAAAATTTATGACGCATGTCGCAAGCCAAATAATTACGCAAAAGTTTGCAGATTAAACAACATTAAGCCACAAATCAAAGAAGAGGTGTCAATGAAATACAAACAACGACTCCCACAACACAAACTGATCAGACTAGTTCAGACTCATCAGATGAAGAATATTCTTTTGGTATAAGAGAAGCATTCAATGTGTTTGCGATTGACAAATCTGCTCAGTAAAATTAAACACAAACTTGGGAAATTGGTACTCGACAAAAAGAGTTAGAAAACATAAGTTCTCTAAAATAAAGGAAAATATGGAGGTGAAAAAAGCCACTTAAAATACATGGTACATGACAAATCGAAATGGAAACAAAGCGCCAGTATGGTGTACACATTTTCTATGTTGAGGGGTGGTAATTCGGTGCTTCCATAGTTACTACTGCAATACAGCTAGTGTAAGCTCTAATCGTCGCGCAAAAACACAAACAGAACAGATATATACAAATGTGTTAAAGGGTGAAAATTGGCAAATATGAAGAAGGACAAGTCAACTTCATGTAAATCGTGATGCCACCCTGGTCACTCAAAGAAACAGGCGACCAACTTTAATCTTAGACCAATAGTTGAGAAAGAAATTAATAAACTTCTTGATCACGATATAATTAAGAAAGTTGAGGAAACTTATTTCTGCAAGATCTAAATATTCAGGTTTTAATTCTATAATATGAGTTTTCTGTAGAAACATTTGAGTGTCACATTTTTACGATATTGGTGGCAAGTCTCATGTTTTTCAAGCTTAAAGGTACAGCAATATTTCTTTCAGCAACAAATCTACTGAAAAAATCATCAAAAGCATTAAAAGTATCCTCTGGTAGAGCCATACCTCGGTACACCACCCCCTGTGATATTGTTTCCTTTTGCTTCTTTGAGACAGAAATTAAAAAGTCCGATTTTTGAACGTCCTACCATTAAACGGATTAATTTTGCATAATCAACAGCTTCATCGGCTCAAAAATGCGATTTATCATTTAAAAAAAACTACTTCATAGAAATATAAATTGAAATGGTCAAATTAATCGAATCGGACCACCATTCCTTTCGAGATGAAAACATGGAATCAAACATACCTTTTGCATTTTTATCTATAACATGTTGTCTCCTTGACATTTACCCCATTTCCTTTCTTTTCCATATGTATAGTATAAAATGCACATTTTTTTCATTTCCTGCATTGCTAAATTCATATTTTCCCCAGTTTTTCTCGAATGTATGTAATAGAAACCCTTATGTCTGCCATTTGTTAATCTACGTGTTTGTTGCTGTAAAAGGTCGACTTGGTTACAGTGATTTACCCATGAATATTCTGAAATTTCAACGAAAATATATCTTGTTTCTTGACTATTATACTGCATTGTCTCACACTATGAAGCATATTTTATTTCTGGACCAGTTAAATAAATAATTATATATGTTGTACAGGTGAACTACAATAATATTAGCTGAAGTTTAGGTTTTCAAATATTGTTTCCATATTAATATGTCAAGTTTCTTTATCAATTATTTTATTAATTCTGCCGAATATCATTTTTACATTATTTGACGGTTGTTTATATTACTAGTAGTTACCCTTCAGTTTTGAAAAAAAAATGGAACCATTGAAAAAAATTAGGAGTAATTGCGCACTATTGACAATATCTAATATGAAATTAACAAATGAAGACAAATTCCATTAACTTTTTTTTTCATCTCATTTTCTTTTATAGTGTTAATTTGCTATATCAAATTTCTAAATAAACAATTTACAACACTTATGGGTTCTGTTGTGTTGTATGATTGTATGAATATAAATTGTTGTATGAATATAGGGGTATGAAATTCACTGTTTATTAAGATTCAGTGTAACACAGCTTCATGGATGATGGATGGAGAGTCTGTGAGAGTCAACCTCTCACAACAACCTATTTAATGTATAATTTTCAGAGGTACCCGAGGGTATTCACCAGCCCAATTGTCAGACTTGTCTGACATGAAAATTTTACCTTGCAGGTTATAGGAATTTACTGTTTTTATCAAAATTCTAACCACCTTAAAATACTGAGGCTTCATTCCGTGTATGGCACTCGGTAGATGTCATTGGTACCGAATTTGGCTTCCTATTTTGATATTTTTGGAAATGAGTTCTTCTTTCTTGACTACTTTTGGGTCATGGCTTTCCATATTATTTTATTTTAATGCTGCTGATGAGAGTTACTCCTTGAAACACGTTTTAAGAATAACACTATTTACTGTTTTTATGCAACTTCGGTATTTTTCGTATTCTGTTAAGGAGCATGGTTACTTTGAATTACATTCCTCATTAAGTAACTGTAACAGATATTAGTCATACCTGAATGGATTCACATGTCCAGTGTTTATTCACTTTCCAGTCAGCATGATGCGCCCGGTAATAGTACTTTGACAGATTCATTCAAACGCTTGGGTGATCTTTCCCAGAAAGTTTGGGGGCAATGTCAAATGGTAAGGTCCGTTGGATAGGGGTGTTTAAGGGGAAACTCAATAGGGAAGAAATGAGGTTCCATAGGGTATCCCCCCTCTGACAAGAAATAATTGCAAAGTCCAAACCCTGGCACTTGGTATAAAAAGGAAATCAGACAGACGCTCAGTGTTCATTTCTGTGAAAGGAACCGAGGAAGAATCCTCTATCGGTAGGTCTCTTAATTGTAATAGGAAGTGAACCAAGGGACAATCTGTCGCCGCAGATTGTGAAACGTCGCCAAAGGGTGAAGAGCAAAGTATTCAACAGGTAGACAAGGTGTACCGGCGACTATACAAGTTGGACTGAAGACAAGTTGTCCAAGAGGACGAC
Source organism: Modiolus philippinarum (assembly GCA_002080025.1). Lineage (NCBI taxonomy): Eukaryota > Metazoa > Mollusca > Bivalvia > Mytilida > Modiolidae > Modiolus > Modiolus philippinarum. Next base: position 83,306 of record MJUU01024459.1, read on the forward strand.
GTGGGCAGATTGTATCGGACAGTTCGTCAAGTGGACAAATTGTACCGGGGACAAGTTGTCCAACGCAAAAGGACATGTTTACTAGACCAATCTGTAAATATAAAATAATTCGGAGTAGAAAGTACAACGTAGTGTTGATATTAAATATTCTTTGATATTTTATTAGTGAAAAGCGTTGTACCATTGATGATGTTAATGCCATGTTGGTCATGTTGCTATAAGCAAAGAGCCCCTGTACACATTTTAGTCCTGTAATTTAATAAAAGATGCAAGAGACCCTGTACATATTTTAAATGTTGTTTTATTATTGTGATATTTTTGTTTGCATAACTTTGAATTCAGATATTTTACTCCATATCCCTTCATTGCTTATTATATCCTGTAACGGACCTGGCTTATTATATAAGCGTCTCAACCGCCGAACACGTTACATAACTATGGAAACATTTATTTGGATTTATTGTATATCTTACAGGTAGACCAGTGTAGCATGCTGCAAAAAGGGTCAGAAACAGAGTCCAATGATTAAAACAAGAGGCTCGCAAGAGCCTGTATCGCTCACCTGGGTCCTGCAGCACTATAATTCCCAATTAATGGTCCATCTTTGGTGGTGTGTGTACATAAAAATCAGAAACTTTTGGCAAAATTTGATTAAAATCGTTCAAGCAGTTTCAGAGATTTTTGAATGCAGTTTCCAAACTTAAGGGGCAGATATTAATCTACGTTCCATGCTGGCAGCTATTAAACATAAAACTTTGAAGAGGTTCACATAAGGACTATCATATCAAAATTCTACTGAAATTGTTCAAGCAGTTTCAGAGGAGAAGATCTTTTTATGCATTTCCCACTGGGTCCAATGTTTAACTAAGTTTTGCTACTGGTGGCCATGTCAGAAGACGGATCAGCACCAAATTAACAAGCTTGGTCAAAATTTCACAAGTTTCATTTATGTATTGTTTAAATTGAATCCATTCAATGGTTTTCCATGATATCTTTGTATGCATTTCCCCTTAGGGTCCAATTCATTGCTGGCAGCCATGTTGGATGTTGGATCAGAACTGAAGTAACAACACTTGATCAGCTTCTCATAAGCAAAGTTTGGATTGAATCTATTAAGCAGTTCTCTAGAAGAAGATCTTTTGTTAAATTAAGTTTACAGCTGGTGACAGACACTTGACAGACATCATTCATGTCATGTTTGATTAATATCCATTCAGCAGTTCTCTAGAAGATCTTTGTGTGCAATTTCCATAGGGTCCAATGCTGTCGGTCATGTAAGATGACAGACTGGCACCAAAGTAATAACACTTGGTAAGCACCTCATAAACATCATTCATGCAAAGTTTGGTTCAAATCCATTCAGTTGTTCTAAAGTAGAAGTTCTTTGTTTGCATTTTCCCATAGGGTCCAATGTTAAAATTAAGATCATTGCTGGCGGCAACAACACTTGGTCAGCACCTCATAAGCATCATTCATGCCCAGTTTGGTTCAAATGCATTCAGTGGTTCTCAAGAAGAAGCTCTTTGTATGAATTTTCCCATTAGGTCAAATGGAAAACTTAGTTCCCCGCTGGCGGCCATCTTGGAAGGGGTCAGAAAACTTGAATGTGTTCAATAAAATATAGTCCTTAACTTGCTGAACATTTTTGCAATTTAAACTTGACCTCTTTCTCAAAGCGTTTTTGAAATATAGGACAAAAAGTAAAAAAATCACGAAAAATTTGACCAATAAAGGACCACAACTTATATATAGGTACTTGGATTTTCTTTGAAAAATCCATGTGGGTAGATCTTATCATGTTGAACATTTTTTCAATTTAAACTTAACCTCTATCTGTTTTTTAATAAAAAATAAAAAACATCAAAATTTTGAAAATTTTACGGAAAAAGGGCAATAACTCTGAGACGGGTCATCAGATTTTCTTCAAAATTCCAGCATGGGTAGATCTTCTCATGCTGATTATTTTTACCCCGTCAGATTTTTATTATCTGTAACGACTTTTGAGTTATTTGCCAAAAACTGTAATTTACCCCTATGTTCTATTTTTAGTAACGGCAGCCATGTTGTTTGACCTTAGACATACAAAATAACAAATTTAAAAATAGATACCCTAGTAATGATTCAGTTAAAATTTGGTTCCATTTGACCTAGTGGATTCAGAGGAGAAGATTTTTGAAAGTGAGCTAATGACGGACGGACGACGGACGGACGGACGACGGACACCAAGTGATGGCAATAGCTCACCCTGGCATAGCCAGGTGAGCTAAAAACTTAGAGGGAAAATACTCATAAATTCCGCGATAACTCCAAAGGTTTGTAGCAAATCTATACAATTATCAATTTTAGGGTAAGGGTTAGGGTTAGGAGTACACCACAGTAGGCACCTCATACCTCTGTACTGTAATATGTTTTATGGTAACATGTATGAAATTGAATATAGTGTTTGAAGAAAGGTTGTAATTTCGCTCATAAATCACTGCCCAGAACACCTTAGGGACTGAAGGATGATCGCAAAACTGAACACAATACCTTTGCAGAACAAGTATACAATGAAAGGATATAGAATAAATGTACATGAGATAAAGTTTCTACAAATACATAGTAGAACCAAGCAAAAGAGCAAGCTTTCATTGTTTTTTTTTATCTTGAAGTCTTCAAAAATAAGCTCTACGTATACCTCACAGCAAGTTCAAGACGACCCCTAGCGTTTGAGCGGAATTCATTGCCAGATGTCGAGCATGGTTACATCGATTTCTTTTTTGCCCGTGGATCCATGGATGCAGGATCGTCAACAAACATATATTTAACTGGCAAAGAGATCCTACAATTACTGTCATCGGTTGCGGAATTAACAAACTTAAATTAAACTAGACGAGTGCTCTTATAAGTTCTGTCATCCTTTGCCGGACAAAAGCACTGGAGTCCTTAGTGGCTGGTTTTAAACCATAAATCTTAAAGTAATAGGAGATTCATTCCATTTTTAAACTAAAAATCAAAAATTAATTTGCTTTGATGGTAAGTAAATAATACTTATTGACGACAGATTGTTTTTTCATTAATCAGGCAGCAGTCAGAAATATAAATATTTTCAACATTGGCTGTTCCGAGGATAAACTAGTAATTTCAGATTAAATATTATCTCTGAACAAAAAATCGAAATAAGCTTGAATTTTATTTTAAAGTTTAAAAACTGCAAGAAATTTTGATAAACAGTTATTTGTACAAACTGACAGGCAAAGGACGAAATATATTATTAAAACTAACGCTTTGCAACATTTTTTTTTTAAACTTTTTTGTGTTTGTTTCAGGGCTACCATGCAACAAACAATCGTAGAACAGGAAAAAAGAAAGGAAACGGGGAAAGTGTCAAAGAGACAACGACCCAAAGAGGAGCAATAACAACTCTAAGCCACCATAAGATCTTCAAAGAACGGTTAGAAAACCCCACACGCAACGGCAGGTCGGAGTCGGCCCCTGAATAAAGAGTTATCAAGTTCTGCGAAATAAACATCATCCTAGACTCCAATAGACATAAAGTAAACTAACTAGAAAAAAGACAAGACACACAAAGGCCTAATAAATTTCCTGACTTAGGACAGGCGCAAACGTGCTGCGGCGGGGTTAAACTAGTTTTATTGGGCCCAAACCTTCCCCCTACAGCCAATGTGATAAATCAAAAAACAATCGTAACAACAGTAAAATTCAGTTGGCAACAGGACTGAGTCAATTGTGAAAAATGAAACTGAAAGAACTAAATATACGGACATAAACATGAAATCACAAGAGACTACTAGCAGTTAACTGACATGCCAGCTCCAGACACCTGTGACTTGAAGGTATAAGTCCATAGATAGAAATAATTAACCAACCAACTTAATCTGTGGTTGTCTAGATTTTTCCTTTTATTTGCTGATATCATTTCACGATACATCTGTTTTTTCTTCTTGTCTCTCTAGAGTTGTTCGTCTTGAAATAGTCTATATTAACTTCTCATCTTTCGAGTATCGGGGCCTGGGTAGCCGAGTTGTTAAGGTAGTTCTACTATCTATTCAACTGCGGTAGGCTATCACCACTGCGGTGTGAGTTCGGGCCCCGCTTTGAACATTACAAAAAAGGGTGCACTCGACTTACAATCGTAAGTGATAAGGTCGGTGGTTCTCTCCGGCCACTCTGGCTCTCTCCACCACTAAAACTGACCGTCTTGAGATAGCTGAAATACTGCTGAAAGTGACGTTAAATCCCATATCAACCAATCAATCAATTTACCTATCGATTAGCTCATTTTTACGTTCCCTGTTTTCTTGTGAAAATTTGTCATAAATGGTTATGCGAATAGTAAAAGAATAAATGGAGCCGTATTTAAAATACTGCTCTTTTAATATAATAATATTAATATATGCAAAAACTTTCATGTACACTTTTCAGCTGTGCTTTTGCAGCAGTTTACTTTGTAGTCTTACAAAACCTAGGAAGACCCCCTACCTTAAAACATGGACCTATCTAAGACATTATTGGTCGAATTTAAAAAAACACACACGAATCAAAACAGAAACCGCTTAAATGCTAAAATAGGGAAAAATGAAAAAAAAAATGCAGGAATTAATAATTAAAGTAAAACATTTCCTCTTTTAGTGCCGTATAATTTTATCTAACAATAAATTGCTTGAATCTATTTAAAAAAGCAAGTTCTCATTTTGTTTTTAAATATTTCATTGTGTAAGAAGTATTGAAAAAAGTCAGTAGAATACATAAGGAACAAAGTTCATAAATATTTTGTTATAAGTGGTTTATATTTATATTAAATAGGTATGGATTCCAGTTATCCTTCCTACTGGTATTCGAGGAAATCGTTTCCGCTTTCATTTACACGAGAATTCCTATCTTGAAAGTATCGTAATACTTATCCCTTTTAAATGAAAGTTTGTTTCTACCAATAATTCTAAATTGTCTTATGTTCGATAGTTTATATTTACTTGTTTTGATTTAAATACAAACTCAGTTTTTTTACATTTCGATTAATTTTAGATAAATAGCAAAATCATGATAGAGACTTTTACGACCTTGGAGTTGAACACATTTTCAAAGATAAGGTGCTAAAATAAACATTGTAAAGGAGGAACGTATATTTTATATTTGTTGCTAAATCGAAATTGTATATTAGAATAAAAAAATAACATGAAACACCTACAATGACCGAAAAACACAGTCACATGCCACAATGTACCAAGGAACTGCACAAGAAAAAAAAAACAATTGAAAAAACAAAAGACAAACGTAAACAACGATAGAAACTCGGGACAGCCGGACTTGGTACCGGAACTAGCAAAAGCTAGCGGAAAGGTTAAACCGGTTTATGGGTATCCAAACCTCCCCTTTGTCTGTCCCGTTAAACATGCGAATAAAATCATAAACAGGTAGACCACTAACTCCATGACCACATTCATGAAAAGGGAAAAAACGTAATTTTGAAAGATGAGCTTCGCTACATTTTATTCAATGATCGCACAAGAGTGCTCCTGATATCAATAATTGTGGTTAAGATAGAAATACAATCTTTGTGATCTTCACCTTGTTCAACTACTGAACTTACTATAATTTTGTCTGGTGTCGAAGACAGGCATTCGGCATACCGTAAAACTATTCGGGCCCGAACTGACATAAAAAAAATGTGGACACTTAAAAATTCGAAGGATTACTTGGAAAATCTTAAATTAGGCCCATTTCTCAAATACATTCTCCTAAAACATACCACACTTCTTCATGATAAAATAAAATCACGAATCAAAAGTATCATTCATAAAGTCAAAAAGTCTTTGCCGATTTAAAAAAAAACACAATATTGCATAACGTTTTAAATCCAATTTTCTTCAAAAACCAATTTCATTAGAAAAGTATGATACGATGAAAAAACAGGGGTGCAGTTTGCTTGACTTTCTTATTAATAATGGATTTGTCACATTTTGAGGTGCAATTTATCACCACCAAGATGGTTTACCAATGTGCCCATATTGTGCTCCCCACTGGTAGACGTATTTTTGTATTCCTACGAGACTGAATTCTTCAGGGACTCGTAAAAGATCATGAAATAAAAGATGCTAGACCCGTTAATCTCTCTAAATGATACATTGGTAATGTGCTTTCCATCAGTAACGCATCCTTCGCTATTTAGATCCCATCAATATATCCTCCAGAACTAGAGATAAAAGAGATAAAGGAAAGTCCAAATAAGTTATTATTTTTAACTTACCCTAATTTGCAAGGAAAATTGTGATAGCAACGAAATATGATGATGAATAGCAAAACATTGATATGATTGATAGCAATCCCATGTAAGGTGATATAAATAACGACTAAAGTTAACACATGGTAATAAAATTACTGTAAAGTGATTGAAGTGTAAAAGCAAACTAATCATGAAATCTACAAGATCAAATCGTCCAAGTAATAAAAATATTTTTTGCTTTTCGTATATCCCAGGAGTTTATTACAAAAAATACATGGTAATAAAATTACTATAATGTGATTGAAGTGTGGTTGCAAAATGATGATAAAATCTACAAACTCAACTAGTCCAATAATAAATATATTATTGGCTTATCGTATATCCCATGAGTTCATTACAAAAAATATGATTTCAAAATAGATTTTAGAGTCCGCTTTAGAATATTTTAGGTAATTAAAAATTTTCTAACTACATATATCCTCAAAAAATTCAGTTTCGTCTGATACGTGTAGATATTTTTGCTGATGATAACATGAGCGAAAAACTCTTATCCACCGCCAAGGCACCTAAGTTTCATGGCATGGCCTTTTAATTATTTAAAGTAATAAATTACTCTGTAATGTGAAGTTATATTTTTCTCACTTTTGAGACACAACAGTTCCTATTTTTAGCGGTGTGAGATTTCCTTGTCTTGTACCCCGGGGTACAAGACAGCTCGCACGCGACTTTTCCAGGTAAATCATTTCAAGCAATATTAAGGATTCTGTGCTCAATAAATTTTCATTGGTGGCCAGAAAGATATCAAGTCTACGTGTCGTAAAATTGTTATATATTATTTAAAGTGAGAATTCACATGTAAATATGAAAAAAGCATTTTTAAAATTATGGCGCGATCGGGTATACATTCCAGATTTTATGACGTTATTGAAAGGGACGTAACTCCTTGTGTAAACAGGCGAATGGGGACATTTTTATGTGGATTTTAGAATATTTTAGAGAGAATACAGTGAGAAATAAAATCAAACACCAGTGAAAGTGCGAGACTAAAGAATCTCAGACACCCTCGGGTAAGATTTCAAACATCTCGGACTCAGCAAGCTTCGTCCGAGACTAGAAATCTTACCCTTGGGTGTCTGAGATTCTCTTGTCTCGCACTTTCACTGGTGTTAGATTCTTTTAATCTCATTGATAGTTGAAATGTACTTTTATATGTTTATCTAGGTCAACGTTTTATATGCCTATTTTGATATGTGTAATTGATTTACTAACTTGTAATAAATTAATGTTATCTTTATGAGATACCCTATCATAAAGATAAATGCAGGGTAGTTTGTTAATGAAAGCTGTAATTAACAAATTATTTGTAACAGCAATAGCTTAATAAAATATATCTTTACATCTTAAAAAAAAAAAAAAAAAAAAAAAAAAAAAAAAAAAAATGTGAAGTTATATGCATTACACAATGGTCAATTGGTGATTCGAAAGCAAAATATTGAAGTATAAGATTCGTATCTCATCTTATCAAAAGTGTTTTAGTGGTGTGAATATTTTCTTCCTGACGTAATTGATAAAAATAATTCCCGGTTACAAATAAAACAAGATAAAATATGGAATAAATGCACATGAGAGAAAGTCTTTACAAACGCATTGCAGGACCAAGCAATGGAACAACGTTTTTATTGTTGTTCTTTGTTCACCATGAAGCCTTTAACAATAAGCTTTATTCATACCTCATGGTAAGTCTTCAACGACCCTACCACTGGTTTAAGCAGAATGCATTGCTAAAAGTCGGACAACAGTGCATCCATATTTTAGCACGTGGATTCGCGAAGGTCAGCAACGAAAAATTAACTGGTAAAGTGTTCTTACAATCACTGTCATCCGTCGCCCGACAAAAGCACTAATGCGTAAGCTAGTGTGGACAACTTTAATATATATCTTAGAGGGCGTACAAGGTAATTATAGACCAGGATCGGGGGAAAAGGGACAAGAAATGGAGAAAGGAAAAAAAAGGAAAGAAGGGGGATATGGAAAATGGGAGTGGGAAAAAGGAGTGAGGGAGATGGATGAAAGGAAAAGGGGCAGGGAAAGAAGAAAGCCACCTACGCGTCCGACCCTTAATATCTGTGTATCTTGCTGATGAAAGTTTTATTTCTTAAAAGCGTTCTTAAATATCAGTGTCTTTTTTTACAAAATCAACATGTAATTGAAGATTTCTATTTTTGAGATATTAAGTTGATCCAATTTATTTGTTTTTTCTTTTTTTTTTTATTTCTTCTTTATATTACTCTTCGTCGTTTGATATTTTTCTTTTTCTGCAATACTCAGGAGCAAATTCCAATCTTGTAATGCCTACCATTGTAACAAACAACGTTCTGGCAAATTCTGATTTGTTTCCAAGCTGCATAGTACTAATTGGATCTGTATCAGTATTGAGCATTACCATGTCCAAAATTTTCGATCTTTTTTTTTTGGTCAAATTCTGTGTTAAGATTTTCTTTGGAATCATAAATGCACAAAAGAAGTGAGAACCGAACCCTCCATCCAAGACGAATAATCCAAAAACAATTACAACATCGGAAGCAAACAAACAAAAAAAAAGAAACAGAGACACAACATGAGTTAGGCACAGAAAAGAAAAATGAAGACACACACACACATAGATGAAAAACATGGACCCAATAAAAAATCATGGGTGAGGTCAGGTGAACTGGTAGAGTAAGCATCTCCTACTTCTTATAAAACACCCACCGTGTTGGACATGTCAAATCCGGTTGAGGAAACAACAATTAAGCTTTAAAGGAAAAAATCTGTTTCCAAAACTTGGAAAAATGGCCCACGTAACAAAATTTCATCTTCATCCGGGTTTTACTGTCACTTCTTTTATTTCATCTGCACAGTTCGCATTTACCTCATAATTTGGAAATGATTCTTTGTACAATTCTAAATCTTCTGGTTTTATTTCTATTATGTGAATTTTCTGTATAATCCCGTTTGTTTTAGCCGTCTTGTGCATTTTAATGAAATTTATTTGGCAAAAATTTTGATCATCTTCTAAATGCTTTACACCATAACTAAATTTATACAATTTTTCATATTGGCAGTATTTGGCATTGCACAATATCATGTTCTTCTTTCAAAATTGATGATGTTGTTATACCAAATCTATTTGGAAGTATTTCAATTGAAGTCTTATATGTAAGAAGGCTTGATATCTTAGTCAACGGAAATTATGTCCTTAGCAAGCTGTCAGTAACTGCGAGCATTTGTCTGGACAGTACCTGTGTGTATTGTCTTCATGTTTATGTACTTCATTGTAAGGGTACTCGTCTTGATAAGTTGGACTTTTTTCTAGTTTAATTTTTACTGTGAGTCTTTTTGTGTATTTATTTTTTAGCCATTCACCACACATAGGGGGAGGGTTGGGATCCAAGAAAACGAGTTTAACCCCACCGCAATTTTTGCGCCTGTCCCAAGTCAGGAATATGTTGGTGTTTGGCTTGTCCGTGTCTTCTTATAAAATTTTGGTTTCTTGATATTTAGGTTATTGGATGTGGTTTGTTTCCATTGATTTATTCACTTTTTTACATTTTTGGGGTCTATTTAGGGCTTGCTATATAGTGTGAGGTTCCTAACTGTGTTGAAGACCGTACGGTGACCCCTAGATGTTTTGTTTTGGGCTGTTTTAACCTGGATATGGGATGTTGTCTCCTTGAAATTTACCCCATTTCCTTTCTTTTTTATATTTATTGCAACCTCTCTGTTTGTTCTAGATGAAAGTAAGCTTAGAGGAACAGATATATATCTTTCTGAAATATGATGCTCCATTATATCAACGAATGCTTTAATATCACCCTTTGGCAAGACCATACCAAGGTATACAGTCCAAGTTAAACTTCCGGAAATTAAACAATTCAATACGTAAAAGTTCAACCAGGAAAACCATTGAGCGAATTAATTGTTTAAAATTAACTGCTTCATCAGATCGAAAAACGCGATTGATCATTGAGTGAATAATCTGATGATGTCAAATTGATCAGAATTTGATATCAGTGGATATTTTCCCCATTCCCGCTTGGTTGAAAACATTGAATCAAACATACCTTTAGTTTTTTGTTCCAAAAAATACACATCTTTTGTCATTTCCTTTAAGTCGTTGTTAAATTCATTGTATTCTCCCCAGTTTTCTCTAATAAACATAAAATGTTCCCTGAAGCAACTCGTTCTTTCATAAGTTTGTTGTTGTAATAGGGCCGACTTGGTTTTAAATAATTCTGACGTTTCCGCAGTTTCTCCATAACGAGACACTAAGTGGCTGTTTCTTCTTTTTTTCATTAGAATCTTTTACTTTTTTTATCTCTGATTATTTTACAAACACATTTGCACACACGGTTTCCCATCACGACAATAAAAAAAATATATTGTAGCTATTCAATTATTTCAAATTATTTACAGTTTCAATAATATGAATTGTACAGTTAGTGGAAGGTTACTTTATCTTTGACAAGGAAGAATATATCGATACTTCGTTCATTTAAAGATACTGATTATAAACAACGAGGAGACTGGCAAAGTTGTAAAGACTAGCTAACAATGGCGTCAAATGGTGTGGTTGATGTTAAGTAAAGTGTCGATGATTTGGAATTGGCGCCACCTTTATCCTAATTTTTATTCTAAAATAATTAAGAAATTGATTATTGCAAGCGGGCTCTATGTGAATTAGAACATGGGCAGACCTTATATTTGTCATTTTATACCGAGCGATAGCGAGGTATAAAATTAAGACAAATATAACGTATGACCATGTTCTACTTCGCATGGAGCCCAATTGCAATAATCTATTTCGATTCTAATATAATTAACATGCGTTTTGAAAATTCGAAGCGACTCTTAGAGGGCAATATTGGGTTTGACAATAGAATTAAAATATGTCAGAAAACTGCATTCAAGCATACATAAATGGACATGGAGAAATCTATATTCTTTATTTAATTAAAACAAGTTGCTCATAAGCTTATGAATTAATGCAAAAAATCTATTGTATAAATATAAAATACGGTTATTAAAAATCGAAGCGGGTATAAATGTGGGCTGGTTGTATTTCTGATTAATATGACTGCTTAGTTATGTTATATTTGAAGCCAAAAAAAAAAAAGAAGAAAAGGAATTAAAAACTCATATTTATAATTTTATTAACGTTAAAAATTAAAAAAAATTATATCTAAATTGTAGAGCATGTTACGCAACATAGATACAATTCATTAGTTGCTAGGTTACGGTTATGTCAATTTCAGTTATGTCAGTTCCAAATCTTAAATTCAGTAACTGTTGTACACATCAATATTGAGTGAATAAAACGTTAAAATGTACACTACGAATGTCCTTTATTAAAAGATATACGCATGTGCTAAAAATACTGTTAGAATTAGAACATTGCTTTGGTTCCAAAGCCAAGGAAGAGAGTCATATTAGAATTGTCTTTTTCAACTACATGTTCATGTAGATACTCGTCTGGTTTTTAAGATGTCAAAATTATCATTTGCAGAATTTATATCTACTTTTTTCTGCTTTCTCTATTTTCTTATCCTTTAAAATAAAACTAGCAAACTTATTTATATAAAAAGCTTGAACAAATACCTAAATACCGAAGTTACTGTGAATTTATTTTCTGCATATGCGCATTTCGACAACTTATGTCTCTTCAGTGCAGATGAAATCTAAACGTTTGGAAGACCATTACCTCAAAAGTGTTCAAAAACAGATAGAAAACAAATAAACAATATGACCTAAATGTAAGCCAAAATCAGCTAAGAACAAAGATTTGCGTGAGGGAGATACTCCTTAGTTTCAACAAAATTACAAGAAATTAGATATTGCAAGGTTCCAAATAGAATCGGTTTTCGGGTCAGCACCGAAGCACTAACTACTGGGCTGGTGAATACCCTCGGGGACTAACAGTCCACCAGCAGTGGCATCGACCCAGTGGTAACAAATAACTAAATACCGAAGTTACTGTGAATTTATTTTCTGCATATGCGCATTTCTACAACTTTTGTCTCTTCAGTGCAGATAAAATGAAAACGTTAAGAAGACCAATACCTCAAAAGTGTTCAAAAACTGATAGAGAACAAATAACCAATATGACCTAAATGTAAACCAAAATATGGGAGGGGAAATTTTATACTTAAATTCGAACATTTAAGAAAAAAAAGACGGCAAAATTGTAAAAATTGATACAAGAATACGTGATCATAATTTGCTATGCTACAATGAAAAAAATTATATTTGAAGATGCAATAAATTTTAATACTTTTACTGAGAATGAAAAAAAATCAAGGTTTGCTTAACCCGTCAACACGAAATCAAAGCAAGTGGAAAAATGTTGTCCTTTAAAAACGGTCATTAGAACTCGTACCTTTATTGCATTTTACTACAAAAAGTTTGTCACAAACTTGTATTAGTTTTATGACAATACAATACTTGTATTTGAATTAAAACAATTGCAATGAAATATAGCTTTTTGAAAAAAAATGGAACATGTTGATGATCCTGCTACACTATATCCATAATAATTCATGTTCCTGTTCACATTAACAATGAAAGGCTATGAAAACAAAATCGCATGAGACAAAGTCTTTAGAACTACATGGTAAAACCAAGCAATAGAGCAACGCTTTTATTGTTGTTCTTCATCTTTTCTCTCCATGAGACCTTCAACAATGAAGGTCCCTGGCATTAGTTAAAGCGGAATTCATTGCAAATTGTTGAATAATGTCGCAGCCATGTCTTACATGTATTTAGCACATGGATGCAAGATCGTCTACAGGCATAACATAAACCAGCAAAGCGCTCTTACAATCATTCATGTCATTACTGTATATTAATTCTATAATTCTGATACGCTTTTCTTTATTCTTTTTGTTGTTCATGTTAAAGAAACAAAATGTTTTGTGAGTACATATTTTTTTTGTATCAAATATTTTTTAGACAGTCATATTTTTGTACAGAAACCACTGTGGCCACAACTGCAGACATTAAACCTGACTTTAAATAGTTTTAACTATATGGATGTGTTAATTTTTAAGTCAATATTATGACTTTAATGTCGAAGTTTCAAGATAGGAAATCTTGAAATTTTTGAGTTTTAAAAAGTCGTAATTTCGAGTTTAAAATAGTCAATTTTTTAGTTAAGAAACAATTCGAGTGAAAGTTGAAACATTGAGATGAAGTTAGAATTTCGAGATTTCGAGAGTCGAACATTTTGATTTTTTTTTTTCAAATATCCCAATAAGCTTCCGTACAGTTCTTATTCCTTTCCATGCATAATTCCGAAACGGTTTATTAAAGGATGCGTTACAAGAAGTACAATAAAGCCGTTTTCTGGCCCACCTGGAATTTTAATATAATATATAATATCACGTGATTTTACTAGGACTCTTTTCAATAAATAAAAAAGAGTATGAAAATAATTAGGATTAACACTTTGCCGAAACAATAATGAATATCATTGGCTGTGACGCTCAATTGACAAAACGCTTCTAAGCTATGCCTATGCTGATGATCGAACATGATATTTGTTCCAATTGTTAAGCTATATTCTCCGCTTGTAGCTATGATTTCTGTCAGATCCAAATGAAATGAGCAATGTAAGTAAAGGACCATACAAACATTCCAATACAGCTTTGTTAAATTTGTTTTCAACATGTTAAATAGATCAGAGCAAATGGTGTTTTTATCGAATCAATAAGAAACGAGCATTCTTTGTTAAGAACCTCCCATACATATATGGAGGGGTATTCATTCTTTAACTTTTATATTTTATCTTTTAACTTTTGTCTTTGTATTTTTGTTTTTATGTGCTTAAAATAAACGTGGCGGAAAAAAACGCGTATGATTGAATTATGACAACAGATGGCGCTAGTGTTGCTGTGACAGCTGTTCATACACCAGCAGATTCGTCCACGACCGGGGCGTTATAGGGTCATCATATATTTTATTACGTATTTCAAAGACAATTTTTAATATGATGCAACAAAATGCAATTTTTAAGACGGTGAGATAAAAAAGCCTTTCCATCTAAGTGGGTGAAATAAAAAAGCCTTTCCATTTAAGTGAGAATGAAGCCGGGAAAACATGAAGGGTTAATGATTGGAAGCGGTAATAGACTTCACTGAATACTGCTTAACCCCAACAACGGTTGTGACACGGGAAACACTGAAAAAAATCACCCTGAATCGGGACACAGGTTTTTTAAGAATCCTTGTTAAAGTGAGTGGGACCCGGAGCCATAGCATTGGAGCCCGGAGCCCTGGTTTGGAGCTCTGAAACATAGTGTTGGAGCCCGGTGCCCTTTTGATGGAGCCCAGTGCCCTTTTGTTGGAGCCCGGAAGCCTAGTGTTGGAGCCCGGAACCCTAGTGTTGGAGCCCAGAGTTCTAGTGCTTGGGCTCCAACCCAAGTGTTGGAGCCCGGAGGCAACAAAGAATGAAGTATTAATATCAAGAAGGACCCATTGAAAAAAAAATAATGAATAAATACATAAATAGGTAAATAAAATCAATATAAAAAGGGGGAAAAGGGAATAAGTAAGAAAGAGAAAATACACTATATACAGAGGGAAAAGCTGTTTTTGACTTTAAAAATTGCTGATATAATAACTATAAATATTCTTTTTTGAGAAGTTTAGAAGCCCTTAGAAGGATTTTTGTCTGCATATGTAAGAGATAAACTTTTGACTTCACTTCTTCTTTGGTTTCTTGACTTTCTATTGTGTGGTAGTTTTTTGTCTTTTGAGGAGATTTAGCGTCCTTTTCGACTAGCTTTGCTGTAGACTTCTTAGCTGCTGGTGTGAATGACAATTGCCACAGAAACGACACCTCGAAAATTTATGACAAATGTATATCAGCTTGATAACGCAGTTTCAATTTTTAGTTGAAATTGCTGAATAATTGGAAAAGCGATCCTTTTGCTTGGGAAAGCTCGGCATGGCTGTATGAAGTTTCCCACTGGTTACATGTACAATTGCACCAACTTAATCCCTAAATAGGGTTCTTTTTTGTGGTGTGAATCTAGTTATACAACATTGCATAGTATGGTATAAATCGGCGACACGACACGACCCCCCAAACCACCCCCTGGTCTAGCAGGGCTAGGTATTTTCATTCTCAATTCGTGATCTGAAAATTGGAGTTATCTAATTTCCCGAATTTGAAAAATGGAAAATCCCGACGTCTCTAAAATCATACTGGTCTCGCCAACCAATCTTTATTTAAAACTGTTTAAAATTCCGGTAGCCTGAAATTTGCATTCAATTATGTCAATACACGGGAATTTTATAGTCACCAGGTGCATTAATGGGACGGGAAATATTTTACATTCTTTAAAAGTGTGTGGTATATCGACCGCCTGGCTCAAACAATATATTTTGGGATAATTTCAATTATTCAATCGAACAAGCTTTTAATTGTACATCTAATGTTATTATCACTGGAGATATAAACGTTGATTTGTTAAGCAATAAAAAAAATCGGTTAGCTGAAATAATTTCAATCTATAATTTAGATAATGTAATCAAAGAACCTACAAGATTAGGAGCTTTACTCGACCCCGTCTTAGTGTCCAATAAGGATATTATAATTGACTCTGATGTTCTTGAAATCGATAGAAATATAAGTGATCACGAAGCTACCCTTGTAAATTTAAAAATACCACAACCCATTAAAAAGTCATATAAACAAAAGGTATGGTTGTACAAGGATGCAGATTTTGATGCGCTTAATAATGATATTTCTCAATTTCAGTGGGATGCTTTCCTTAATAATTGTACAGATGCTAGTGATATGGTTGACAAATTTGCACACAAATACCTTGAGTTAGTAAACAAACATATTCCTACAAAAATGGTGCAAGTTAAGCAAAGTGATAAACCGTGGATTAATTCAGAGATAAAAAAAGAATTGCGTATTAGAGATCGTTTTCATAGGCAAGTTCGGAGAAATCCATCCGCATCTATTTTACTAAAATATAAATCGCAGAGAAATAAGGTAAACAACATGATAAAATTTGCACGTGAGCAATTCTTTTTAAGCGCAAATGAGACGATTGATTCTTTGTCCAAAACGGATTCGAAATCGTATTGGACATTAATAAGAAAATTAATGAAAGGTACAGGTACTAACTTCTTTATTCCTCCTTTAACAGATCAATCAGCTTCTGAATTAATTTATGACGATAAAATAAAGGCCGAGATGCTAAATAAGTATTTCTGCTCAATTTCATCTGTAAATGACGATGACCACTCTCCACCTGATATACCTAACAGAACCGATGCTACTTTGTCCAATATTATTGTCCAAGAGAAAGATGTTAACGATATATTAAAAATTTTAGTGATAGGAAAGGCTTGTGGTGAAGATTGTATCAGTCACCAAATGTTAAAAGCTACTGCG